>JAHFWF010000099.1:0-90130 GCA_022545495.1 Chrysanthemum lavandulifolium
GCAGTCTTCTAGGTGGTCTTCAAGGCCACAAATATGTTTTTAGCTCTAGATTATCGATAAGCTTATAGATAAGCTCAAACATAGTACTGCTTATCTGTTTTGCCAGCAGCCCCTTTGTTCCAATTAGGCCATTTTGATTTGATCTCCAACTTCTTTAATACTAGTCCTCATTAGTCGTGTAAATTTGAACAAGTGATCTCTGCTAGGTTGGCTTGAGAGCCATGCTTTTGTTTTCACTCTAGCTTATTGGATAAGCGATTACAGAGTTTAAACTAGGGTACCGGTTTTTGCACGCACATCACCACCCCGTCCCAATTAGTCGCTTTTTGTTTTGATCTCTATTTCTTCAATTTTAATCCTCATAAGTCGTAAATTTGGATAGAGTATCTCGCTAGGTGGTCTACAGATCTCCACTTTTGGTTTTCATGTTAGCTTATTGGATAAGCAGTTTCATCTGCTTAAAGTAGGTGGTCATTAAGCTGTTTTGCTAAAATTTCAGTTAGCTTAATCTTAGGTAGCATACTGTTTAGGTGTTAGATTTAGCTTGCATAAGTTGCTTTAGAGTATATTTAGTGTTATCTAGCTTCTGTATTGAATTGGTGCATAATAGTGCTTATTAGCTTATTTCCATTTGCTTATTTCCTCAACAGTTACACTGCAGCCCTAAAATCCCTCCACATAACCCCATGTTTTTCCATTTTTCCTAGCTTCCTAGTATTATTTTAGAGTTTTCTTGAAATTTTCAGATTTTTCCTAGTTGATTTGCTATTTTTCCTAATTTTAATTAGTTTTAAGCATTTTAATTAGCTTTAATTGCAAATAATTAAGAAAAGTTCCAAAAATAATTTTTCAATTTCTCAGTTTAATAAAAATATAAAAGCATAAAAGATTTTTCCTTAATTTTTCCCTTTTATTTGGTATTTTTACAATTTAAATTAGTTTTAAATAGTTTTAAATTAGTAATAAATATATAAAAAGTCTAAAAAATATATTTTCAGTTTTAAAATTAGTTTTATCATATTTTAGATTTTTCTCAGTCTTAATTTTATTTTTCTAGTCTTATTTTGTATTTTCTTTTATTTTAGAGTATTTATTAAATAGTTAAATTAGTTTTTAATTAATAATAATTAGATAAATAGTTTTAAAATAATTTTCTTTTTCTAATAATTTTCTTATATAATTAGGATTGTAAAATGTATTTTCATATTTTTAGGATTTATATTGTATAAGTTTCACTTTTTATTTTGTACGCTTACGTTATTTTTATTTAAACGTAAGTTTTAGTTTTAGGTTTTAAACGCTCATCACTTTAAAAATAGTGATAGCGTTTATTTAATATATTTTATCTTTTAATTTTCTTAATTTGTATTTAAGTCGTTTATTTATTAACTTTTTCAAGAGTGTAATTATCCTATCCAAATCCTTTATGATCACTATCCTTAGTGATCATTCTATCGTCGATCAAGTGTTTACACACCAACTTGTTGCACATGTTGAGGGGAGCATTTCTAAAATATCAAAAATAATTAAGGTACAAAATGCTTTGATTTTATATCACAAGTACCTTGATTGATTTTTCAAATGGTTTTCAATTGGTTTCGAGGGAATGAATAATACCAAAAGACCAACCAATTTATTTATGCATGGAGATATAAGGATGGTTAGGTTAGGTATTCGTTCCCATGATCCCATAAAGCCGGAGGGATCTACCCAGGACAATCCACTAGATAGTGTAGAAGTCCTTAGGTATGATGAAAAAGGAGAAAATGAGAATATGAGAAGAGTGCGGATCGAGACAGAGCTAGTAATGGAATGAACCCAACAAGGTTCAAGTTATGAAGTCTCGGTAAGCTTCAAGAGGTTGAAGAATGAAAAGAATTGAATGAGAAAAGGGTGAAAAGAAATAGCCCTCCATTTATTCAACCTTAGGGTAGAAACCGGGTTCAATTCATATGCTATTGGTTGTTACCAAGGTAACACCGGTATTGAAGACAAGACGTCATGGACCCAGTGATGCACTGCACTTAAACTTCCCAAGCTATTCAAGTTCCTCTTAAAAGGTCTTGTTTCATTCTCACGGGAAACCTACATAATCTACCGACTTTCTCTTAGAGATTGTTGATATTGAAGAAGGAGACCCTCTCCCTAGTCTCTGGCATAGGAAATCAAAAATGCACTATTGAGTCTAGAGCCAAGAGATCATCAATAAATCTCATTAAGACACACTATTCTTGAAGACTTGCTGTTTCACACAATGTGGAAACTAAGAAATTATTAAGAGTCCTACGCATTATCCTTGCGGTATTGCCAGAACATCCGAGTGATATGTAAAGTATTCAAGATGAAGATGGAAATCCTTTTAGAGCCAACATAAAACAAGCTCTTGGTGGGTAACATGTGAGATCTTTCATAAGATCAAGCTTGTGACAACCGGATAGAAACGATGGGGCGATTCAATCTTGTATCAACCTTGGTCCATGAAATGGATTGACGGATACCTTTGAAAAACCATCGTTGTGCTTAAAATTCTTTTACGTAGCACATCATTGTGTATTAATCTTCAAAATAAAGGGTATTTATGATTGAAAATTGATGTTTTCTATAAAACATTCGTTGTATTGCAAAACTCTTTCTTTTAAGCAATACACGATTGTTTTTCAAATCATTTTCATCAATCAATGAATCTCAATCATTGGTTCACTCACTCCGTGTTGTCTTCTTTGAGATGTTCGGTTTGAAACGACTTGATTAGGCTGCGAAACCAGTCGAGGAGATTCTTTGGAATTTTACTGATCGCGAGCGATCTTATCTTGATCAAGCGATGGGCGTGGTGGTTGCAACCCCATTCAATGAAAGTAATCAAAGACACTTTCGGGCGCTTTATTGCTAATCGTTGTTTGTAGGAACACCGGCGGTTGCAGGTGATCGAATTCAGGAGTCAATCCATTACCACATGCTCACACATCACATTCACTTCAAGAAATCATGATAAGTGCACATCTTCATCAACCGGTTCGATATTTTCAATCCATGTACCTTCACTGACGCCGCAAATATCATGAATCAACAAAAGCTTCCGCTATTCTAATGAGAAGATATCATGATCCAAAATGTGAGCATGTCGGTCCAAAAGTCACAACATCACATAATGGCGATGACAAAAAGGATGAGTGAGAGATTACCGCGGGCCGATGATCTCAAAGTGACCTCAAATAATCACTAACACGTGGATCGCTTAAAGACCTCCAATTGAAATAACAAAACATGCGGAACATGAAGAATCAAAGACTACGGGCTACAGAGCAAAGAACTTAATCAAGAATCTAAGAACACCAAAATGTAATATCTGTTTGTAATTGATGTAATTGAGGTGACCTCCCTTAGGGGGAGATTGTTACGATTTAGAAAATCCGTAGAGTTAAAGAGTCGGTCACCCTCAAGTATATGTATTCGTTAGAAAGCTCGTAGTCGTAGTCAATTAGTATTAGTAAGTAGTTCGTTAATAAACACCGTGGAGGACGGACGGGTCTTTACCCACTGTATGCCTGATCTGCGGCCCGCATGAGGCGTGTCTTGTAACCAACTATAAATACCCTTTGCCTAGAAAGGCAAAGGGTTGGAGCTTTCATAATACATTTTTCTTTGTCTCAATAAAGTTCCCAACTCTCTTCACTTTCTCTCTCTAGAACTACAAACCATTCGACCCATATTGTGCTATGTGATGTGATTGTGAAAACCAATATCTTCTGATTAAATTTTTCAAAATGTAAAAACCGTTTAAATCGTCTTAGAAATTAGGGTGCATGGTATAGGTTAAGTTTTCATATAAGTAAAATTGTTTATAACACAAGTTTAGACTCATATAAATCGCGAGGTCTATTTTTTAAAATTTGAAGTTAAAATTTTTAAATTCCATATAATGATTATAAATATTAATCTAATGTGATAAAAATGTTCGAGTCGGTTTTACGTTCTGGCAGGATAACCTAAACGGTTATAATTAAAGTTCAAATCAGTCTGTTGTTAATACAAACATCATTCCAAAATGTTATTTATATTTTATGATTTTTTACCTTGTTTTTTACGATTAAAGTAAATTTCATTTTTGCAAAGTATAAAGCTTGTCAAGATTAATAGACATTAATACAAGTTTTCCTTAAATAAAGTCTTCATCACTAAGCATTTACATATTATCACATTTTAATTAGCTACATATTAATTGACATTGACAACCTTCTAAACTATAATGTGCATCAACATTTTTTAGATCAAGTATGTTTAGTTTCTTAAACATAACATTACATAAGTATTTACTTATATAACATATTAATTCTAAAATGGAAAACTACATATTACATCATGGCTTGCATCACATTGGAAATCTTTAGAAGATTTTATAGAATATTTTGTTTAGATATTCACTCATCATATCTTACATAATCTTGGAGAGATTTTGATGATTTTTAAAAGATTTTTTGTGATCTCTACTGTCAGACTGGCGGAACCAAAATTTATAAAAGGCGGACCCCTTTTTTAGTTTCGTCTAGTCCGTGATCTGCTGATCACTTGGCCTATAAATAGCAAGCCAACTCAAGTTGTTTTCTCATACCTTATTAGAATAAAACACATACATTCGCTCATTCTATTACATCTAACTCAGTTTCATTTCATTTTAGTGATCATCTTTTTGTGGCAAAGAAGATTAAGGCATAATCAAGCTTCAACAAATAGTTGGAAGGCTTGTTTGTTTTGTTGTTGTGTGAATCATTATTGTTCATACATCATTGTTGTACCAAACCATCTTAAACCTTTGAGTGTGAGTGGTTAGTATTTTGTCCTCAAAATACATAGTGTGGTTGGGGTGGTTGTACCTTTGTAAAAACTCGACATCTAGCTTTGTGTCGGAAATATTGTGTAGCGACGTGTAAAGGTTTTCTCCGCCGGTTAAAGGAGTTTGTTGATTAGTGAAGATAACTCTCGAGTTGGAGACTCGGGGAGTGGAGTAGGACAAGAAAAAAGAGTCCTTATAGACCGAACAACTATAAACAACTTTGTTGTGGTTTGATTGTTTCTTTCCTTGCTTTCATATTATCTATTGCTTACATATTATTCATTCTTCACTAACACATCATTTATCTATATTGATTGATCTCACAATAAGTTTTCAAAACAATTAAGATTTTAAACGGTAAAACTATTCAACCCCCCTTCTAGTTTTCCACAATTGGTATCAGAGCCTCGTTGCTTAAGATTTTCTAAAATATATTGTATTTTATAAAGTTGAAACGATCCATAGATTCTGAAAACTTTAAAGAAGGGCAATCTATGCAAAGACCACCACTTTTTGAAACCAATGGATTTAATCTATTGGAAAAACCGTTTTGAAACATATGTGAAATCAAAAGATATAGATCTTTGGTTTGTTATCATTAAAGGTGATTTTAATCCTACCACAAAAGATATTTCAAATGATGAATAAAAAAATTAATAGCTAAAAATAATGAAGCTAAAATTATGTTTTATAATGCTTTGCCTAGAAAGGAATATGAAAGAATTTTTATGTGTGAAACCGCCAAAGATATTTGAGAATCTTTAATAATTACACATCAAGGGAATTCACAAGTCAAGAATAACAAAATTGATCTTCTTGTTCAACAATATGAACAATTTGTTATCCCTAAAGATGAAACCATTGATTGTGGATTTGCTCGTTTTAAAACTATTGTTACTTCTCTTAAAGCACTTGATGAATCTTTTTGTAGCAAGAACTTTGTCAGGAAATTTCTTAGAGCACTCCATCCAAGTGGAGAGCAAAGTAAGTACTATTGAGGAATCAAAAGATTCCTCAATAATGTCACTGACCAGCTAATTGGAAATCTCAAAGTACATGAAATGGTGATGGAGAAAGATTCGAGAAATCATCAAAGGCAAAAGAGAGAAAGTCAAATCCATTGCTCTAAAGGCAAGAACGAAATCTAGTGATGATGAAGAATCTTGCTCGGATAGTGAATACGAGGAGTATGCCATGGCCGTAAGAGATTTCAAAAGTTCTTTAGAAGTAGGAAAGTTTGTAAGGCAACCCCGAGATGAAAAGAAGTCATTCGGAAAGACCAAGATGACAAAAGGGAAAAAGCGAAAGGAAGTGCTTTAGATGTGATGGTACAAGTCATCTAATAGGAGATTACCCCAAGCCACCTAAAAGCAAAACTCAACGAGCTTTTGTAAGTGGTGCTTGGAGTGAAAGTGATGATGACGAAGAACCTAGTAAGGAAGAGATCGCTCTCATGACACATGAATCAAACGAGGTACATTCCGAATCGTCTTAATCCTCTATTGATGATGACACTTTGCAAAAATAATATAATCAATTATGTGAGCTTAGCTTAAAAATCATTACTAAAAACAAGTTTTTAAAAACTAAAAAGGAATTTTTAGAAAATGAAGTTTATGAGTTAAAATAAAAGGCAAAACGATTAGAAAAAGGCAAGGCTAATGACGATGGTTGTAAATCATGTCAAGAGCTTAGTCTTGAAATATAAAAGCTAAAAACATACACAGGAGGTTCTCATCAAACATAACTCTAAATTTAAGAAATTTAACAAAAACATTTCTTGTGCCGATGAAATTTTAAGAATTCAAAAAGTACCAGGAAATACAAGTTGATTAGGTGTTAATGAAGTAATAATTCTAAGTAGTCAAACCAAAACGGCCGAAAAGACAAACAAATTGTCCCAACTGCAACATTACTCCCACGGACTGCACGTAAACCAAAATTTGGGTCCGTCGGTTGGTATTTCGGTTCCGTGGTGGTGCGAGTAGGACATCAAGTTTGCAAACGGACCAATGAATTTGTCAAAGTAACTAAGAAATCTAAAGATCTTGTTAAACAAAAACACCTCATTGTTACAATAGGAGTAGGACTTGCTAAAATGAATTTAGATCTAAAACACTCAACAAAGGCCTAAAACACCAATTGCCAAACGCCCATTTCCCAAAAGCAACTACAACATACAACCCAACTATCAACATATCGGTTAGAATCAAAACTACCTAGACCATATCCAACTCTAATTACATACCATGGAACCTATATCCATCATTTCCATACATGAACCAAGTAAATGGTATGTTTAACCAAAACGGACCCATGAGATATTGGGGACCAAGCGCTTGAGTTATATGTATAGGTATGCTTAAAAGTCGGCTTGGAGCCCGATGAATGGATAAAAGATAGCGGATGCTCAAGACACATGACGGAAATAAAAGCCTCTTCAGCACATACCAAGAGTATGACGAGGTAACAATACTTTGGTAGCAATCTCAAGAGCAAAATCATTGGCAAAGGTATGATTGCTCATGACTCTCTAATTATTGAAAATGTTGCTCATGTTGATAAACTAGGATTTAATCTACTTAGTATTAGCCAACTATGTGATGAAAAGTATAAAGTACTATTTGAAGAAAATGGTAGTAAAATACTAAAAGATGGTATCACCATAGCAAAAGGAGTTAGGAAAAATAACATATACGTCATGAAAATAGATAGAACATCTAAAGATAAACTTTGCCTAACAACCTTAGATGATAACTCTACCCTTTGGCATAGCGTCCATGTCACGCTAATATGAGACTCATTCAATCCTTATCCTCAAAAGAGCTAGTTAGAAACTTACCCAAATTGAAATATGACCAACACTTTTGTGATGCTTGCAAAATTGGGAAACAAGTTCTATAGTAGCCACAAGGCTAAAAACATGGTTTCCACTTCTAGGTGTCTAGAGATTTTGCATATATCGACTTGTTTGGTCCATCCGCTATACAAAGTTATGGAGGTAACTTCTACACTTTGGTCATAGTAGATGATTACTAAAGGTTCACTTGGACAAAGTTTTGAAAACTAAAATGAAGCTTTTGATAAATTTGAAATACTTATTAAGAAGTTTCAAAATCAACTAGGTGTTAACATTGTGTCGATCCGAAGCTGGATCATGGTCTTATTCGATAATGAAAACACACAATTTGGAAATTTTGTGATACAAATGGTATAACACATAACTTTTGACTCCTCGAACACCCCAATCTAATGGTGTAGTAGAGCGTGAGAATAAGACTCTTCAAGAAATGAGTATAAAATGCTTAATGAACAAAACATACCCTAAAAGTTACGGTGTATTGCGTTGACACTTCACTTACATTTTAAATAGTAGTCTTAACACGTCCTTTCTTGAACAAAACACCTTATGAAATCTATAAAGGCAAAAGCCTACTTTAGGATATTTTAGAGTATTTGGATGTAAATGTTTCCATTTTAAATACCAAAGACTATCTCACCAAATTTGACCCAAATGTTATGAAGATGTGTGGTCACAGTTACTAACAAACTAGCAAAGCATACATCGTTTTAAATAAAGAAACAATGAGAGTCGAGGAATCGTTGAACATAACATTAAAAAGTCCACCTCCTCTAAGACATCACCTTTGGTAGATGATGACTTAGTTGAAAGTCAACTTATTGAAAGTCAAAAAACAATGACAATAACAAGGAAGATGAACCATTAAATAAAGATATTATAAATATCAAAAATCCAAAATTCATCTTTTAGAAAGGTCATAGGACAATTAAATCAAAGAACATTAAGATCACAAGGCCAAAATCAAAGTAACTACTTTTGTTTTGTGTCATCCATTTGAACCAAAACGTAAACTAAGCAATAAAAAGAGCGAATCATGGGTAATTGCTATGCAAGAGGAGCTAAACCAATTTATTAGAAATGATGTATGAAAATTAGTTCCAAAACCTAAAAATCAAACTATAATTGGAATGAAATGGGTTTTGAAATAAAATGGACGAAAACGGTGTAGTGTCTAGAAACAAGGCTAGGCTTGTGTATAATCAACAAGAAGAAATTGATTACGACGAAACTTATGCACCGGTAGCTAGGCTCGAGTCTATTAGAATCTTACTTGTATATGCATGTGCTCACGAGTTCAAACTTTTTCAAATGGATGTTAAAAGTGCATTTTTAAACGGGTTCATTAATGAAGAAGTATATGTTGCACAACCTCCCGGATTCACCAATCAAAACCAAATCATGTTTTCAAACTTAAAAAGGCATTATACTTGACTTAAGCAAGCACCAAAGGCTTGGTATGATCAACTTAAGACTTTTTAGTTGAACACAAATACACTATGGGATTAGTAGATAATACTCTCTTTACTAAGAAAAAGGAATCACACATTATCATAGTTCAAATATCACGGATCAACTTGTCAAGAGCTATGTGATGATTTCTCTAAAATCATGCACACGAGTTTGAGATGAGTATGATGGGCAAGTTAAATTTCTTTTAGGACTTCAAATTAAACAACTAGAAGATGGTATATTCTTTAACCAATCTAAATACATAAAAGATGTGCTTAAGAAATTGGTCTTGAAGACTCAAAACCCACTAAAACACCCATGTCCTCAGAAACTAAACTCACCAAGGATGAGGAAGGTGAATCCGTAGATAACACTAAATATAGAGGAATGATTGGTAGCCTAATTTATCTCACGGCTAGTAGACCCGACATTATGTTTAGTGTTTGTTTATGTGATCGCTTTCAAGAAGATCCTAAAACGTCACACCTAGAAGCCTTAAAACGAATATTTAGATACATTAAAGGCACTACATGTTTAGGATTATGGTATCCCAAAGGAACGGGTGTAAAAACCATAGTATATGCCGACTCGGACCATGCCGGTGACTATGTCGATAGAAAGAGTACAAGTGGTATTTGTACTTTTGTTGGATAATGTCTCACCTCATGGTTCTCAAAGAAACAAACGCCCTTGCTATCTCAACTAACGAAGCGAATACGTCTCGGTAGGAAGGCATGTCAACAAGCTATTTGGATGAAGCAAGCTCTTGTGGACTACGTAATTCAACTCAACGACATCTCTATACTTTGTGACAACAAAGGAGCAATTGATCTCGAGATAAAATCCTGTCCAACATGCCCGAGCGAAACATATTGAAATTCGCCATCACTTCCTTTGACAATGTTCAAAAAGGAAACATCTCAATCGAGAAAGTCTCCTCCGAAGATAACATTTAAAATCCTAACTAAACCTCTTAAACGAGAACCATTTAATCTTCTTAGACTTGGTTTAGGATTAATGAAACCAAACATATAATCAAAAATATAGCTTAAAACTTAGAATGACCAAACATAACAATTTAACAAAATTGTACTCTTGCTCTATCGGAACAAACGCTAACAAATCACATGAACCAAATTAATGGGTCCGTCTCGTCCGTGGTTCCTACGATTACAAAGGTTTTGAACTTCTGAGAACACTTCCTTCTTCACAACCCACATAACCAAAGCGACTTACAAACACACATAACTCATAATTGGGGTTTCTTCTTCAACTAATCTCAGCCAAAATCAACATTGTAAGTATCCTAACTACATTACTTCTCTTAATTCCGAGTCTAGGGTTCCAATTTATGCACAAAACCAAAATATGGGGATTATGCATCTTCTTGCAAAATCATGAACTACATGTGTTAAATTACATAACTAATCATGTTTCCCTTAGTTAGGAGTTACATATCATAAGGCATTATCATAATTAACTAAAAACCACATGTCAAAATTTTGAAAAATTTCTCACTTATAAGAAAAACAATTTCTCATTGTTCATACAAATAAAACGTTATCACTTGCATAATGTCTCTTGAATACTAAAGGTAATGCATAACTAATTTGCATTTCCGGGTATATTCAAATGAAGGCACATTAAATTAGGAGCGTTTGGGTTATCTCTTGCACTTTGCCAAACACTACTAATAAAAACTATTTTATGCATAAAAGGAGTCGAGATAACCACAACCCACATTATCAGCATATAGGTACACACTAGAACAAAATGTTATTTTAGTTTTCATTTTTACTAAAACAAGAAACTTTTGCTCCTAGGAACAAACATGCCTCCCGTAAAGTATTACGATCACAAAAACACCCTTGGCTACATCCCACAACACCATTAAAACTAAGTGGTCTTAGCAAAGACCAATTTGAGGTTTTTAAAGGTCTAGAGAAGCGTTACTTTCATGAGGGTAGGACAATTCTATTGAGAGTATGCTCGTGTCATAATAAATAATTATATGGCTAGTCATATGTGAGCCTGTAAAGGGTCACACATATACTTAGACACCATTGTCATAATGTATTTATCGTATTTACATTATGTATAACCTTTGTTACATAAGGGGTAAAGTGGAGTATTTGGACTTTGAAGGGCCTAATGTGTATCTTATGATTTGACATCAATTAGCATTAATACTAATTGATGAGAATTGATGATGATTGATGAAAATTGGTAAGTTACAATTTGGTCTTAAAACCTCTTCCTCCCCTCCCCTCTTTGGACGTCCAAAAACACACACACACAAGGGTTTTTGTTTTTGGTTTTTCCTTCCTTGATAATTCTAAGGGTAGTCTTGTGCAAGGATTGGTACAAGGGTTAAGACTAGCATCAAAGGGTGATCGTTAGACGTGTAGTGTGTTTCACACATTGGGAAAGGCCAACCTCATTGGTCTTTTGGTTTCTTGGTTCCATTCGTGGAGGTGATTGGTGTCTCGTAACCGGAATAACGCTACAAAGGTATAAACCTTATCTATGTTTTATTTGATTGATCATATGGCAATATGGATCCGTTGTTGGTGATGATTCCGCTGCGTTTATATATTTTATTTATGTTTATTATATTCATCATCACCTATAGTGGTATCACGAGCCATCATATGTGCCATATGATTATCGGGTATCTTGAAAAATGGTCAAAACGCGTGCTTTTAAGTGTTTTATGCAACCACTTTCAAAACAGCCCGAGGGCTCTATTTTTCATGGATTAGAATATTATTAGTAATATAAAGATCTGTGATTTTTGGTCCTATGGCCATTGGTTTCGTGACACGTTAATTAAACAATGTGTTCGGATCGCAAAAATGGCTTTATCATGTTGTTTTAATCGATTCTTGAAACGATTTGAAAACAGCCCTAAGGCTTTATTTTCTGAGGTAAAATGATTTTAGAAGGTCTAATATCAGTAGGTTTGAGAACCTAAATCCATTTTACGCGTGCAATCGGGTTTTAATTCTTATTGATTATTTCTTCGATTAGTTCGCTAATTCTTTTATTTCATGTCATTTAAATTGTTCTCATGGCAATATATGCATGTTTGCTCATGGGATTAGCCAACACCTTGTTATGTTCATAATTTTATGGTATTATTATGTGTATATGCAGGCCGATGAAAACCTAGACCACTTGTGCTATGAATGATCTGTGATTGTCGTTTATTTCTTGTTATTTGGGGTTTGCCATTGTTTCGCCTTTATGTATGTATTTTAATTTGGTTTTTACCATTGTTTGGGCATTTTACAATAGATAGATAGTAGATTAGTTGTATTTTACATTCTCGCATATTGTAAACCGATGCTTGGAATGGAATGGCAAGCATAAAAGACATAAAGACGCATAAATGGCTGCTTTCGTAACTGCGTGAAACGTAAGTTTTCGATGATTGGTGGCGTATTTTTAACCAAATTTTTCTGCAGGTAGACAACTCATGGGCCCACAACTTTGTAGAAGTTGGTGCTAAGCTCGGGGATGATTCCTTCTAGGCCATTTGGGCCTCCGAATGCAGAAATTCTGGGCTGCAGATTCACTTTTCATGTGCATAATGGGCTTCTACTTGTCCTAGCTTGCTCTTGGAGCAAGTGGAGTCCTCCGTGTGGTTGTGGTTTATGTCCCTATATGACTCTTGGTTCTCGTGATGGCTCACGAGACCAAGCATAGGTTCTTTCATCGGTTGAGGCTTTGCATATTGTGGTTGTGTGTTGGTTGTTTGCTTATTATGTACGTTGTGAATGTATATAACTTGCAAATCGTTTTCTAAAACTTAAAGCATAACACAAACCATTTTCAAACTAAATCTTATGATTTAGTTTAACTAAGTTTAAATATGGATTTAACTTAAAATCATTGTTTTAATAATAACACTTAACTTGTTATGTATGTTATTCGATTTATGTATTGTCCTATCTACTATTATAATCCACATAGGTTCTATATTAGACTTGAAAATGGACAACTTGACACACATAAATTAAAACAATGATTAGACTTAAGTTAAGAAGAGTTTTAAACGTGCTACGAAGAATGAATGCATGCTTTTTCAGTACACCTTTTTGATTCACATCAAAATATTTTACCGTCATAAATTTAAGTCATGCCGTCAATCGCCGAGAACACTTGGAATTACTTTTTGCCTATGCGTGGGACCTAGGTTGAATTGTAACCCAAGTGTGATTATTGTCTATCGTGGGACCTAGATATATTTTCATATCGTTCTCAAATTGGATGACTTAATCGAGTTAAGCGGTGAGACCTTGACTGAGAGGCAAGGATGGGACTAAACATGCCGACTTGACACTAGATGCTTGTTCACTAGTGCCATGGGTCCCATAAGGATCTAAGAGTTGCACTTGATTTGCAATTGGTCGACGTTACCTACCTATTGAATCCACCATTGCTAGCGGATCAAGCGATGTGATGGTGGAATCTCAATGAGGATCTTAGCCTTTTTGCAAAATTAATTGTTTTTCTTATAAAACTTGGGTAGTTAATTTTAAAAAGGATTAATTATTGAATGATACTAAAATTTGAATTTTGTTTGTTTTGTAGATGACAACTCAACTCAAACCATCAACAACTCGTCAATCGGATCAATTCTTGAAAGAGATTGAATGGTAACAACGCTTTTGATCGGTCTTAGAAACTTGAGGATTGTCCTCAAGTGCGAACAAAAGTTTTACCATCTGGAACATGCTTTACACGAGCCTCCTGTGAAAATGCAATACTTTGTTGTCGTAATGCCTACACTCGTGAGGTTTAATAATGCAGTAGTCATTGTCTTATGCTTGCGAGCATGATCCCTGAAATTCAAAAGAATTTAGTGGACCTCACGCATTTGACATGATAACCGAACTAAGAACAATGTCTCGAATAGTCGAAGGCAGAATTATTTGAAAGCTGTCATCATCATTCCATGCTTGCAAGCGAGGAGTAGGAAGGACAATCGGTCGAAGAGCCACATCATGAAAATGAAAGGCTTATATGGATCGAGATGGAGCGGCTTGGATACCCCATGCCTCGGATCCTTGAGTGAGCATGATACTAGCCTCACTTTCAAAGGAATTTGAACCACCAAAACTACAACATGGGCAAAACTATACATGAACCGCATAATATGCTCAAACTTGCGTAAAAGGTATGCCCAAGAAAGCTCCATTGTCCTAGCTATCAAGGCAAAATCCAAAAGAAAACAGGAAACCGCAGCACTGCAGTGATGCGGAAAGGCAAGGTAAGTCATTGCGCCCCAAACCTAAAGTCCCCACACCGCTAAAAAGGAGCACCCGACCTAAGGGCGCACCCTGCCATCACTGTGGAATGGTAGAGCATCGAAGAGAAAGCGTCCGCTTGTACTGGCGAGTTGAAGAAGAAAGCAAGGCTACGGGCTAGTTCATCGTGTATCTTCACTATATAACTCTATACTTTTCCTAATAAATCACGGGTATATGATACAAAGTTGTGGGACTCACATTTGTAATGATGTGCGTGGTCTTAGGGAAGTCGAAAGTTGAAGCATGGCGCTTTGGACTCGTACGTTGGTAATCGGAATCGTGCACCACCAAAGCGATAGGAAGCTATGATTTAATCCTTCCTAATGGACTAGTTATTGTTTTGAATAATTGTCATTTCGCACCTACTATTACTAGATGTGTTGTTTCACTTTCTCGTTTGAAGGATGATGGTTTCATTCTATGTTTTTACGGATTTTGGCATTTCGGTTTCTAAGGATAATGTTTTTTATTTTAATGCTATTCCTAGAGATGGTATTTTTGAAATTGATATCGTGATCCTAATTCAAACAATGGTTCTATATATAATGTTAGCAACAAGAAATCTAAACGTAACATGGATTCCACTTTTCTATGGCATTGTCGTCTTTGCCACATAAACAAGAAACGCACACTGTACAACAAGATGGGCTTTTAGAATTAATTGATGCGTCTTTTGATAAATGTGTTTCTTGCATATCTGCAGATGGCGCGCAAGCCTTTTCCCATGTTGGAGAAAGAGCTAAAGACCTACTTGGACTCATACATCTTGATGTATGTGGCCCATTTAGGATCATGTCCGTGGAAGGAGCTAACTACTTACGTCACTTTTACCACTGATTTGGTCGATATGGTTATGTTTGCTTGTTTAAACATAAAACATGAAGTCTTTGAAACGTTCAAAGTATTTCAAAGTGAGGTAGAAAATCAACTCGATAAGACTATAAAGGCTCTTCGATCCGATCGTGGAGGCGAATATATGAGTCAAGAGTTTTAGATCATCTAAAAAGTGCGGGATAGTCTCACAATTAACTCCTCCACATACACCACAACATAATGGTGTATCCGAAGAGAAATCGAACTTTGCTAGACATGGTTCGATCTATGATGAGTCTAACAACGTTGCCAATGTCCTTTTGGGGTTATGCCCTAGAGTCCCTCGCAGATTCTCAACATGGTTCCAACCAAGAAGGTAGATAAGACTCTCATACGAAATATGGCATGGGAAAGTCCCAACTTATTTTACTTGAAGGTGCAGGGTTGTGAGGCCCTCGTGAAACGAAACGCCCAAACAAACTTGAGTCTAGATCTATCAAGTGTATCTTCGTAGGATACCCAAAGGAAGCGATGGGTTACTACTACTACCCACCCGAGAACAAAATATTTGTTGCTCATTATCTTTGAGTTTCTTGAGAGCAGTCTCATTTCACAAGAAGCAAGTGGGAGCAACCGTGAGACTTTGACGAAATTCAAAGTGAAGATGCACAACCTTACGGTAACACTAGTGAGCATCGAAATGAGACCGAACATGAAAATGTCGAGCCTCATGAGATGTTGCTCCGATTCGTAGATCCGCAAGGATATCTCAAGCACACAGGCGATATGGTTTCTATGTCGATCTTTGGGAACATGAGTTAGGGATCAAGATGAACACCCTAACTATCGAGTTGCATTATCGAGTTACGAATGCGATAAATGGCTCGAGCTATGATCGGAGATGAAATCTATGAACAATGAAGTCGGGTCAGTTGTACCTCCTAATGCTAAAATTGTTGGGAGTAAATGGCTCTTCAAGAAGAAGACCAACATGGATGGAAATGTACACACCTATAAAGCGCGTCTAGTAGCAAAGGTCACACTCAAACCTCACGGGATTGACTATGAAGAGACCTTCTTTGTTAGCGACGTTAAAGCTATTAGGATTCTTATAGCCATAGCGGTGTACTATGACTATGAGATTTAGCAAATGGATGTCAAGGCGGCCTTCTTGAGAGACACTGAGCGAAGATGTTTACATGGTGCAACCCGAGGGCTTCGTGAATCCTAAACATCCCAACAAAGTTTGCAAGCTTCAAGATCCATTTATGGATTAAAGCAAGCATCTAGAAGTTGGAACAAGAGATTTGATGAAGAAATCAAAAGATTGGTTTCGCTCAAAACTTTGATGAGCCATGTGTATATATGAAAACTAGTGAAAGTAATGTCGTATTCCTAGTCTTATATGTCGATGACATATTACTCATGGAAACAACATTCCAATGCTACAAGATGTAAAATCCACGGCTTGGAAATTGTTTTGAAATGAAAGACTTAGGCGAAGCTGCGACATACTTGGAATCAAGATCTGAGGATAGATCAAAGCGGTTAATCGGCTTGAGTCAAAGTGCATACATTGACAAAATCCTAAAGCGATTTAGGATGCAAGATTCCAAACGTGGAAATCTTCCAATGCAACCGAATCGGAATTGAGTAAACTCAAGAACCCTCTACACCGAAGAGGTGAAAAGGATGAAGGGTATCCCATATGCTTCTTGTGGGATCCATCATGTATGCGTAATGTAACACCCCAACCCGACAAGGGTAGAAGTGTCACATACGGTGTCATATCGAACATACAATTAAAAGCGGAAGTCTTAAGAATAGCGTATCAAGTCATTTAAACAATGACTTACAAGGAAAATTACATAATCCAAAATGTCTAAAATAAAATGAAATCTCCAAACAATAGCCCAACAAAATAAATCCAATTAATAAGGTAACTATGGTTGGTCCACTCAAATAATCCAACTCTCATTATCAAAGCCCATCTTCAAACCTAACACCGCCGGGGAAAAGAAATGCGGTGAGCTTAAAAAGCCCAGTGAACAGATATAACAAACGAAAGCTAAATAAAATCTGAAATGCAAAATGAAACAAAGGAAACGGATAACAAAGTCGCAGCAAAATGAGAACAATGAGTCAATGAGGATCCTGCAGAACACAATTACACAGATATCCAAAACGAAGAGATAACAAGGAGAACGAAGCAAAGCAAAGCATCGATGACATATAAAAAAGCACATACAAACTAAACATACAAGAACTGAAACATAAGCAAGCATAGCAGGCATCGCATCCACACAACATATATGTCATACAATCAATTCAGAAATCAAGACAAGCCAAACAGATATCTACGGAAAAGCGAATGCAACTAATTAATAAGTGAGCATGGCAATTCACACAGTCAAAAACCCTTAATTGAAAACATAACCATTATCATAACACGGAAGTACTAACGGATCAACACATGCGATCCACGTAATAAGTAGGAATACGATTATAAGCGATATAATTAAATAAATTAAAGACATAGCAAGGCAACTAAACAAATTAACAAGCGGGGCGTCACAAGTCGAACCATTTACCCAATCAAACCATAGTATAAGCGAAATGCAAACATGGCGGTCAACAACAAGCGGATAAGGATACTCTCAGATAATCATAGTCCACGAAACTAAGCGGGCGAAGTATACATGATAAGCAGACAAAACTATCGATTACACACTAGCATGGTCACGAGACAATCGGAGGGTCACATAATAGTGAGATCACATATAAACGGATGACAACAGTAAATCGGATAACCGTATATTAATCATTAATCATATCGTGGCGGTGTCGGTAGTCATATAAAACATGAATAGCATAATCAAATCCAATAAACATATAATAACCCGATGCGTGAATGGAATGATAGTCCAAGTAGCAGGATGAGAGTGTAATGAGATCAAAGCAATGGAATATATATATCTTGGTAAGAGTGAGTCATATAAAGTCTTGAGTAATGAACAATTAACGTAGCATATGGTGCGTTGGGGAATATAGAAGGTACAATATAGGTATATCAAAAGTGTAAGGGTTGTCGTAAATCTACCACGAGCCCGGAACATATCATATCATATCATATCATAGTAACCATTGTATTCGGAGGGTGACCTCGAATACCATATATAATAGGAGGAGACCTCGATAACCAATGGAGTAGCTAGCTCTTGGAATGTGAAGGCAGCGTATTGCACACGACATCATTCACCATATAAATCATATCATATCAAATCATATCCTCTCATATCATATCATATCTAGGATGCATCCATACGCCCCTCGGAAACATAGTGGCCAAATCATGTACATATAGTGAGCTCATAATCATATCATAATGGGGACGGTGTGTAACATCACTCGTACACACTGGAGTCATGCCATTGGTGCTTCAATGACATGGTCATCGTACCTCCATGACTAGGAAACATATTTGGCTCGGGTATCAAACTGAAGGGTCAAAGCATAATCATATCATAAGGGTTCATATCAAAGGTTCAGAAGTCAAAGGTTCATATCAGAGTTCCATAACATAAGTTCATAATCAGAGGTTCATATCAAAGGCTCATAATCAGATGGTTCATAATCATAAGGTTCATAATCAGATGGTTCATAATCATAAGGTTCATAATCATAACAAACGAATATCATAGAGAACAGAATCATATCAAAGGATCACAGTAAAGGGAGTCATAGCAAAGGTATCATATCAAGGATCGAAAAGTCAAGAGAAATCCCTACTGAAAAGGGATAGAATATCTGTACCTCATTCGAAGCAAGCAAAATATGAAAGTAAGGTCACACGATGAATCAATCCTCACGTCAGGAACCTATATAAATTTGATAACGCTTATTAAGATCGGATTACTCATTTTAGGCGGCTTTCCATTTTAGCGGTTTCCTGATTAGTAACTTTCCG
Source organism: Chrysanthemum lavandulifolium (assembly GCA_022545495.1). Lineage (NCBI taxonomy): Eukaryota > Viridiplantae > Streptophyta > Magnoliopsida > Asterales > Asteraceae > Chrysanthemum > Chrysanthemum lavandulifolium. The sequence goes on from JAHFWF010000099.1 coordinate 19,239, forward strand.
AAAATAGCGATTTCGTATTTAGCGATTTAGTCATAAATGATATAATCAAAGTCAATTTAAGTTAAAATGATTAAAACAAGTATTATCGTATTTTAAGGGTCAATTATGACAAATCACGCAAGTTTAGGGTTTAAAGTGTAATCATTACAAAGTATAGGGTCCCAAGTGTAAATATAACCAGTTTGCTCATTTTACTTATTTATTCCATGTCTTTACCATGTCAACAATTACACCTTCAAGTTTTATTAATTACAAGGCTAACCTTTTTAACTTTTATTAAATCGAATAACATATGAAAACTCTAGTTTATACATCTCCATTTAAACCCGACTTACTACAATATTATACAACCCTTTGTGATTTTCATTATAGGGCGAAACACCCTCATCTCATTTAAAATCTATTCGACACATCTAAAAACCAAACGAGCCCCTTTTCATTTTAAATGATACGAATAAATCAAGGATACATATGTACGTGCATTCCGGAATCATTTTTTCATGCTCTAGTGATATTCGAATATATACCCATGCATGCAATATCAGTAAGGTTTTCAAAACAATTTTTTTAATGTGTGACAAGCCATGAGGCCATTCCCCATTCGCTACTTGCATGAAATCTAATGGTTTTAGATGATTTCTTTTATCACTTCACATGGTTTCTATTTAACGTGAACATGCAAATTGTGAGCTTCAACATCAGATTCCAAACACCAATTCATGTACTCCTTTATTTGACTTATACAAATCGACATAAACAAGGTTCAACTCATGATTTTATGTAACAAATTTATCGTTTCGTGTGAGGTTTTAATGGTTACTTCATGCGACATATCAATAGGCGTGATTATATGAATTTGACATGCTGAAAACAAGAGACCCAAACACGATACAATAGAAGAAAAAAAAGCACGAGATGAGGGATGCATTAGTTTACCCTTGAGGCGTGTAGAAGAGGAGAAGAACGAGACCAAAAGAAAAAGCAAACCATATCCACCTTTTGCCCTAGAAAACTCACGACCAGGATTAGCTCACCATAGCCCCACGACCAAGAAACCCACACCCATGACAGCAGCGGTGATCATGTCCAGCAAACCCACGTCCAAGGGACACCTCACGACATAACCAACCCAAATAAAACTCACGTCTCCAGCAGCTCCTACCTAAGACCCACGATCAAGCTATCCTTACGAGCCATACATGACTACAGCACCCTTGAATCAATGATACATGATCACATCTTCCTCCTTTTTGCTTTGAATCCGAATGAGATGGGAAAACAATTATCTTGCCGTCATTTTTCTTGTGTAGGGAATTAGGGTTGTATTTATTTTGGAAGAGAATTTGTCAAATGAGAATAACATGCAATTAAGGGAAAAATTAAATGAGACGTTTCAAGGGGGAGTATAGGCGTGAATATTGGCTGAAATTAGGGGAGGGATTAGACCAATTTTTTAGCTTTCCAATTTTACCAATGTTTCATGTATCTAGACCCCTTCTTGGTTCAAGTCCATTTGTACATGACTTAATATAGTTTACACTTTAGAATTTATTTAATTATGTAACATTTAATTATAGTCATAAGTAAAATATATTCATCGTAGTCTTGCGTAAATAATTTTTGATTCAATGTTAAACGTATTTTACGAGTTTTTGAAATCATTTAACTTGAGGGGCAAAATGGTCATTTCACATGTTAACGATTTCAGGGTTTTCTGGTAAGGTGCACTAGACACGATGTAGCATTCGCTCGAACACGGCAGTAGGTATCATGAGAATCCGGTGAATGTCCTTTGAATTGCTTTATTAAGAACATATTAAAGTATCTTCGTAATACTAAAGATATGTTTCTTGTTTATGGTGGTGATGACAACCATGAGCTCGATATCACTTGCTATCTTGATGCGGGTTGGCGAGACCGATTGTGATGACACCAAGTCCCAAAGCGGATTCGTTTTCATCATGAATGGGCGTTGTTGTTGGAAGAGTTCAAAAGCGAGCACGATTGCAATGTCCTCTGAGCGAGAATACATTCTTTGCTTCGAAGGCTGCAATGGAGGCGATTTGGATACGAAAATTCATTTACGGGCTTGGCGTTGTCCCGACAATGAACTACCCATGGATATGTCTTGTGATAATCTGGTGCCATTATCATTGCAAATGAACACGGTGTTCAAAAGGGTGCCAAACACTTTCGTCGGAAAGTTCACTACATTAGAAGTAATCGAAAGTGGTGATATTAGTCTTCTAAAAGTTCACGAGATGACAACTTAGTGATCCTCTTACTAAAGCAATGCCTTGCACGAAACATGTTAGGCATGCTAGGAACATTGGACTTCGACCGACTAGTAGTCTCATGTAGATCATTTATTTTAGTATTTGAATAATTGGAATGCTAAGCGGTTTATATTTTGTAATGAATTGATTTAATGGTTATTATCGTTTTCATTCATATCAACTGTATTCTATATTTGCATGTTTAAATCCGTGAATGATTTTCTTCATTCAAAACTTGTCCATTGTCGGTTGTGATGCGGGAGTATCATCAAATTAAGACAATTGTGAGTGTGTTGGTGACCTTTTTCCAAACTCGCATGTTGTTCATGGTGATGAGCATTGGGTGACCCAACCTCGAGTATTCCTTTGCATGGATCGGCGTCATATAGTGAATCTCGAAAATGGTTATGTCTATTATCCTTAGACTTGAGATGCAAGCGGGTTTTGCATGTGTGAGTTTCATTCCTTGATATGGTTAAGCGTTGTCTGAACAAGGTAGTTATAAAGGCCACTATCGAGAATGATTTGAAACACATGAATGACATGTCTTGATCAAAATAGGATTTGTTCCTCCACATGGTTTGAGTTAGATACTATTGGGCCCTCAATGATTTGAGCAGATGTTTGTATGGCGTACCCAAATGAGATTAAGATGAATCTTAATTCACTTGGTAATCTTGTTCAATATCAAGATCGAGAACATAATAGTTGAACAATTAGAATGACTTTTGATCCATGTCTAATGTTCGACATGGTATATGAAACAAAGGGATATATGACATATAAACCATTTAATGAAATGTTTAAGCCGACCTCACATATGTCACACCCCAATTACATTTTGCGGTGGAATGGAATTCACGGGGTTGTTGTCATAACATCACAATCACAGTTATATTGAGCGACCTAAAGTGTCGTTTGGAAAATACATCGCTTGAATTAATAAAAACATTCGAGTTACAAAGATAGGTCCCAAATGAAAGTTACTATGTGCGGAAAATAAGTTTGTTATAAGTCAAACGATGTTTTTAAAGTTCATAAAACCCAAGTAAGGCAGCGTCGTCACCGCGACTCTATGATATGTCCACATGCATGCCATGAAGTGTATGCCTTAGATACGAGATAAAACATGCTAAAAGTGTCAACACAAAGGTTGAGTGAGTTCATAGAGTTTGCGTTGAAATGTAAAGCCTTTAAAGAATGTTCATCAAACAAAGGCATTGTAAATCCACTCGGTTCCAAGTTCCGCCCATACAAAACTTGCAACTTTGTGTTCACAACCCTTGCCAAAATATGTATAGTTTATGTTCAAGCACATGATGTCAAATGAATTCACAATAGTACCTAACTCGACGTAGAACGGTAGCACTTAATCAATAGGACTTGACTCAATATATCGATGAGTCGGTGATTTAGAACATTATCTGACGTAGAACTATAGCACATAATCAATAGCACATGACTTAATTTATCGGTAGTCATCGATTTAGAACATTATCTGACGTAGAACTATAGCACATAATCAATAGTACATGACTCAATATATCGTAGTCAATGATTTAGAACATTATCTGACGAGAACTATACCAAACAAACAAGAACAATTAATATAGTACAACATTCAGTTTGAAACAATGGTGATCATGATAGAAATTATCCTTAAAATCTAAAGTACTTGTGAAAAATAGTTAAGCATGTATCTCCCCAAAATAGTTCAAAACATATAAAAGTAGGGCTACGAAACTCACAATAATCCGTAAAAGTTTAAAGTACTAAGTGTAAATAAAAGCAAGTAGTTGAGCATGTATCTCCCCAAAATAGTACAAAACAATTGAAAATGGGGCTATGGAAACTCACTGTTGCAATGATAATGATGATATAATGGCAATCTTGAAATGAGGCGCAACCTCGACCCGCGACTTGAAGTTTGAGGTGATTTGATGAGAAATTGATTAAGAAACCTAGGTTTTATCACAAAACCTTAACAAGGAATGAAAGTAAAGCTTGATTAAGTCTTGATCTTGGAAAGTTTGATGGATCCTCCTTCTTCTTGCTATGGCGGTTTAAGAGAGGTGAGGAAGAGGATAAATTTTATTTCACACTTGATATAATATGTGGTGTATGTGTAGTTTGTAAGATATAGAAATAATATAATTATAATGTACATAGATATTTAGTATCAAAAGTGGTGTGAGTCACCTCTTGAGGTCGACACTCATACAAAAAGAAAGACTAGATGAATTTTGTCATTGTTAAGTACTTGTGTAGTATAAGTAGAAGTGTAATTATTTAAGAATTATTAGTAACTTGTGTATATATTTGAGCTTTTAGGGTAGCGTTAGCTAAAAATAAATTTTAATGGGTCAAAATAAAATATATTGATGTCATAAAAATTTAAAATACATTTCTTGCAAAATTTGAGTGAAATAATAATTATCGTGTTGAATTCTGGCCGTAGTAATTATATAAATATAACAATTTATATACAAAATAAATTTAAAACAAGGGTAAACTCATAATATTATTTTTATAATCTTAATATGAGTATAAAAATATATCGGGATAATTTTGAAAGTAGATCAAATGTTCAAAATAATTAATTACTGCGCTAGCGTTTATTTAATAAGAAAATAAGCGTTTAATGTAAAATGCAAAACCATGCATGAATTAATATGATGATAATGATATGTAGACTAAACTTAGTCTATATGAAATGTCCTGAAATTACGAGTTGTCACATTAAGCCCATCCAAAAGGAATTCGGTCCACGAATTGATTCGTGTTAGTCTCTCCGGTTTAGGGTTTGATGTGGCAAACTTTCCCATTCTCGAGCAAAACCCTCAAAAGACTTTTAGGTAACCGATTTTTACTTAATCTCACAACTCATCAAACAAGAACTGTCATGAGATTAGGCTAAATCGGTTTGAGTATGAGTCTTTTGAAAATTTGGCTCGGTCATAGAATGCTTACATATAAGCCTACTACTCCCTTCATTGCATGATTCTTCTGAATTAGACATAGGTGATCGGGCTATGTATAATTTAGGAGTAACTATGCAATGCTTGGACTAATCGACTCATATGATGTTTGGTGTTAAGTCAATGATGATAAAATTGTGAAAGGGAATGACGGGGCATTCTCCATGTTGGAATCGATGTGAGTATAATGGGATGGGTATTTGAAGGCATCAATGTGACAATCGATTTGAAATGAAAGTAAATAACTTGAGAATGTGCGTATGAATCCACATGTAAAGTGACTATGCACTTATGATAAAATGATGAGATGCTATGATGATGTAGTTATAGTCTAGGGTCAATGATGCAACCTAGTTCTCTATAATCAAGCTACGATACCAATCATCACACCCCAAATTACACATTTTGCGGTGGAATGGAATTCACAGGGGTTGTTGTCATAGCATCACAATCACGATTATATTGAGCGACCTAAAGTGTCGTTTGGAAAATACATCGCTTGAATTAATAAAACATTGAGTTACAAAGATAGGTCCCAAATGAAAGTTACTATGCGGAAAATAAGTTTGTTATAAGTCAAACGATGTTTTAAAGTTCATAAAACCCAGTAAGGCAGCGTCGTCACCGCGACTCTATGATATGTCCACATGCATGCCATGAAGTGTATGCCTTAGATACGAGATAAAACATGCTAAAAAGTGTCAACACAAAGGTTGAGTGAGTTCATAGAGTTTGCGTTGAAATGTAAAACCTTTAAAGAATGTTCATGCAAACAAAGGCATTGTAAATCCACTCGGTTCAAGTTCCGCCCATACAAAACTTGCAACTTTGTGTGTTCACAACCTTTGCCAAAATATGTATAGTTTATGTTCAAGCACATGATGTCAAATGAATTCACAATAGTACCTAACTTTCGACGAGAAACGGTAGCACTTAATCAATAGGACTTGACTCAATATATCGTAGTCGGTGATTTAGAACATTATCTGACGTAGAACTATAGCACATAATCAATAGCACATGACTTAATTTATCGGTAGTCATCGATTTAGAACATTATCTGACGTAGAACTATAGCACATAATCAATAGTACATGACTCAATATATCGATGAGTCAAGCGATTTAGAACATTATCTGACGTAGAACTATACCAAACAAACAAGAACAATTAATATAGTACAACATTCAGTTTTGAAACAATGGTGATCATGATAGAAATTATCCTTAAAATCTAAAGTACTTGTGAAAAATAGTTAAGCATGTATCTCCCCCAAAATAGTTCAAAACATATAAAAGTAGGGGCTACGAAACTCACAATAATCCGTAAAAGTTTAAAGTACTCGTGTAAATAAAAGCAAGTAGTTGAGCATGTATCTCCCCCAAAAATAGTACAAAACAATTGAAAATGGGGCTATGGAAACTCACCTGTTGCAATGATAATGATGATATAATGGCAATACTGAAATGAGGCGCAACCTCTGACCGCGACTTGAAGTTTGAGGTGATTTGATGAGAAATTGATTAAGAAACCTAGGTTTTTATCACAAAACCTTAACAAGGAATGAAAGTAAAGCTTGATTAAGTCTTGATCTTGGAAAGTTTGATGGATCCTCCTTCTTCTTGCTATGGCCGGTTTTAAGAGAGGTGAGGAAGAGAGGATAAATTTTATTTCACACTTGATATAATATGTGGTGTATGTGTAGTTTGTAAGATATAGAAATAATATAATTATAATGTACATAGATATTTAGTATCAAAAGTGGTGTGAGTCACCTCTTGAGGTCGACACTCATACAAAAAGAAAGACTAGATGAATTTTGTCATTGTTAAGTACTTGTGTAGTATAAGTAGAAGTGTAATTATTTAAGAATTATTAGTAACTTGTGTATATATTTGAGCTTTTAGGGTAGCGTTAGCTAAAAATAAATTTTAATGGGTCAAAATAAAATATATTGATGTCATAAAAATTTAAAATACATTTCTTGCAAAATTTGAGTGAAATAATAATTATCGTGTTGAATTCTGAAAACCGTCGTAATTATATAAATATAACAATTTATATACAAAATAAATTTAAAACACGGGTAAACTCATAATATTATTTTTATAATCTTAATATGAGTATAAAATATATCGGGATAATTTTTGAAAGTAGATCAAATGTTCAAAATAATTAATTACAGCGCTAGCGTTTATTTAATAAGAAAATAAGCGTTTAATGTAAAATGCAAAACCATGCATGAATTAATATGATGATAATGATATGTAGACTAAACTTAGTCTATATGAAATGTCTGAAATTACGAGTTGTCACAACATATCACTAGGGGCATTGGCGTGTTGCTAGGCGCTAACCATTGCTTGTATAATTACTTATCTATTATGGCGTCGCAAGTGGGAGCTGTTGGAGTATGCTCGTGTCAAATAATTATATGGCTAGTCATATGTGAGCCTATGGGGTCACACACATATACACTTAGACACCATTGTCATAATGTATTTATCGTATTTACATTATGTATAACCTTTGTTACATAAGGGGTAAAGTGGAGTATTTGGACTTTGAAGGGCCTAATGTGTATCTTATGATTTGACATCCAATTAGCATTAATACTAATTGATGAGAATTGATGATGATTGATGACAATTGGTAAGTTACAATTTGTTCTTAAAACCTCTTCCTCCCTCCTCTCTGGCGTCAAAAACACACACACAAGGGTTTTGTTTTTGTTTTCCTTCCTTGATAATTCTAAGGGTAGTCTTGTGCAAGGATTGGTACAAGGGTTAAGACTAGCATCAAAGGGTGATCGTTAGGCGTTAGTGTGTTTTCACACATTGGGAAAGGCCAACCTCATTGGTCTTTTGGTTTCTTGGTTCCATTCGTGGAGGTGATTGGTGTCTCGTAACCAGAATCACGCTACAAAGGTATAAACATTATCTATGTTTTATTTGATTGATCATATGGCAATATGGATCCGTTGTTGGTGATGATTTCGCTGCGTTTATATATTTTATTTATGTTTATTATATTCATCATCACCTATAAATTCACCCATCCTTTGTCAAGGGAACAAACCTTCATCAAGAACTAGCCACCATCCACTTTGATGGTCTCCTAGACATTGACGAGCCCATTAACCCTAGATTTGTCCTTGAGTTCTATGGTAGCGTAATTCTTGTAACAAATGATGATGGTCTTATGTCTCTTCACTTCAAAGTCAACCAAATTGATTTCAACATTCCCCTCACTGATTTCGCCCAAGTGCTAGGAATTCCTTGTGTTGGAACTTGTCTCTACTCGGATAAATGGTCACTCACAATTCTTGACTCAGTTCATGATCGTTCCCCTCCTTACCAAACTCCCTTGGTCGACAAAGATGTCATTCGTGAGCACCTCTTCTTTGATAGGGTAGCACCAACACGTGTCACTAGAGCCAGAAAGGAAATCAACCGAGATCCATATAGAATGAAACTCAATGAGCTTAAGCCTCAATTCAAAAAATGGGAAGAACTTCTTATAGCCAATGTCATAAGCACCATAGGAAACCGTGACCATATCAATGCTTGCCTTTGCTACATGCTCTATAGCTTGTCCACCCGTCAACCATTCAACTTGGCATACTACATTGCTAGGAGAATGGCCAACATTCCCACTCAAGGAACCGTTCCTACGGGATGCTTCTTACCCATCTCTTTAGAGCTTTTGCACCCATTCCGCCTAGTCCTAGAGGGGTAAAACTTGACTATCCTTTTATCCCTCACATCTTTGTGCCATTGAGTGATGAAAGGGTGGCCAAGACAAAGACCAAAGGAAAACGGCCACAACCTCCTACTTCTTCAACTTCATCATCAAATAGCTCGGAAGGCGGACTCCCCAACTCTAGGCTTTAACCTCACGAGTACTACGCCTCACTTCCAGAGATTGAGAACCCCTCGGAGGAATTCAAGCAAACGAAGGGTATGTTCAAGTGTCTTGGTAGGATGCTTACCAATATTAACAAGAAGTTGGACAAGTGAGGGAGGTTTTAAGGAGTGTTTGATACAAGGACAAAAACAATGATGTATGATATATTTTATGAGTTTTCACTTTCTAGGATGATTACTAAACTTTAAAAAATGATGTGAACTAACTTTGTCATGCAGGGGGATAACATTTAGATGTTATCAAATTTTCACCATTTTCACTTTTTAGTAAAAATCACTAACCCCTATTGGAAATACATGCTCCCGTGTGTTTATATATGTATTATTGCTTGTTCTAACCGTAATTATCTCCATATGTTTTACTAAAAATTTCGGGATTCGGAAAAGTTTCAAAGGTTAAAAATACTCGTGAACAAATCGATCACCACAGATTTGACGGACCCAAATTTTTGGTTCGACGTAGAAAAATTTGGTGCCGCCAAATTCATCATGGCGGACCAGACGGAACCAAAAAGAGGGTTCTGTCTTTGTAAAATTTTGGTTCCGTGGAGACCTGCAGGTTAGTTTATGAATTTTCCTTAATCCTACACTTCAATTTACCAAATTTTGTTACTAGGATAGTTTTTACTGCTTTTCATTCATATTAGGACTAGTTTAACTTACTTGAACCAATAGGATATCCATTTCTCACCAAAATTTAAAAATTCTCAAAATCCACCCAAAGAACCCTTTTCTATAAAGGAAGGAACCATATTTTGGTTCCTTGAAATCCGTAGATGATTGATCTTCAGGATTTTGCAATGATTGAAGTCCATTTATTGCATATCTTGCTCAATTTACTCAACAATTCTTGTATGGATTGACTTAGGGAGATTTGACATGCATTTAAAATCTTCCAATTCATTAGGAACTACTTCACTTGTATGGCTTAACATCAAATCAAACACAAATTTCCATAATTCCATGATCCTATAAATTAGGACATCAAAGATGGTCATTTTCACACCTTAACAATTTCTTCCTTCTTCTTTTAGCACAAGCTTAATCACAATGACAAAGTCATCTACATCATCACCATCAACCAAACCTCTCAAGAAAACCGCAAGAATAAGTGTAAGAACTTGTTGCTTTGTAAACCTTAGTTCCTCCTCAGGCTCATCACCATTCAACATTTCATCTCCAATAAGAGATGAAAACTTCCTCACCTTGAGTACTCCAACTCCACCGTCAAAATCACTCATTATCATCACCACTCCACCTCCTACTAAAACACCAATTGTCACCTCTCCTCCACCGGCTCCAATACAATCATCAAAAACACCATCACCATCGAAATCTCCAAAGCTTATACCTATAGAACTCTTTTCAACTCCACCAACATCTCCAAACCCATTTTTGGATGACTTGGAAGACCTACCTCCTTAGCCCACAATTCCACCACCTCTTCCATCATTCGGAACCATTGAGCGTATCGCTCATGAACCACCAAGAGCATCATTTGAACCAAACGCCCCTTTACAAAATGAACCTAGACCACTTCTCTTTCACCCAATCCACAATGATATCCATGGGCCACTATATGGAGACCATGCTCTACCACCTACATCCTTTTCTCCACATATTGATGACATTGATGAGTCAATGTGGGAAGACCACCCATAATCTCAAGTAGAGATATAAGCTCATCTAGAAAACTTCCATGCCTTTTCAAACATAGTGGATTCTCATCTAAACGAGGCATTGCAAATGTAAAATGCTTTGCTTTCTTCCCTCATTGCTCCATCAAATACCAACAATGCTTCCACCAATGTTCCATTACCAAACAATGATCCTACTCTCCTACTTGGACATGGTTGCTCCCATTGTGAGCGCACCGCCCATCTTAGTGAAAGGACCCGAATCATGGTCCAAGAATTACAAGATGAAGTGAGGTCATCCTAAATCATATCCTTGAGCGTATTAACGCTCTTTCTCATCCTCCTCCTTACTAGGATGGTTCTTGCTTTATTTTTAGGACTTTTTATTTTCTAAGTTATTTTTTATTTTTCTAGGATTTTTTTTATTTTTCTAAGTTATTTTTCTATTTTTTTAGGATTTCTTTTATGTCTCAACATCTCTATTATGTTCCATTTTATGACTTTAAGTCATAAAAAATTTAACTAGTGAATGATGTTTATTATCATGTTGTTGGTGATTACTTGTTGGTTGGAATTATTTTTGATGCTTGTGATGATGAATGTTACTAACATTTCTTTTGTAGCTTTTCATAATCCATGTATCTTTCTGCATTTGGCTCGGGCTCATTGCATTTTCCGCCTCACCTATTTTTTTTATTTCGACAAAAAGGGGGAGAATATTATTGAACTTCACCATTGATCTTCAAAAAGTCAACATCAAGCTTTGACTTTCAAAAGTCAAATTAATAGAAGACCAAATATTGGACAAACAAAAGTCAAACTAGATTTAAGATAAAATAACTTTTTGATTGTCAACTTTATCTAACTAACTAGTTCTCCCAAGTTCAAATTAATCTCATATTTTTAAAATTCTTGTACATCTTTACATCTTTGATAAAAATAAAATTTATGTTTTGTCCTCAATAAAAAGGGGGAGATTGTTAATATAAATATCGTCCAAAAACGTTATTTATATTTTATGATCTTTACCTTGTTTTGTTAACGATAAAAGTAAATTTCATTTTTGCAAAGTATAAAGCTTGTCAAGATTATTAGACATTAATACAAGTTTTTCTTAAATAAAATCTTCATCACTTAAGCATTTACATCTTATCACATTTTTGATTAGCTACATATCAATTGACATTGATAGCCTTCTAAAGTATAATGTGCATCAACAGTTTTAAATCAAGTATGTTTAGTTTCTTAAACATAACATTACATGAGTATTTACTTATATAACATATTAATTCTAAAAATGGAAAGCTACATATTACATCATGGCTTGCATCACATTGGAAATCTTTAGAAGGTTTTATAGAATATTTTGTTTAGATATTCACTCATCATATCTTACATAATCTTGGAGAGATTTGGATGATTTTTAAAAGATTTTTTGTGATCTCCACTGTCAGACTGGCGGAACCAAAATTTATAAAGGGTGGACCTTTTTTTTGGTTCCGTCCAGTCCGTGATCTGTTGATCACTTGGCCTATAAATAGCAAGTCAACCCAAGTTGTTTTCTCATCCATCATTAGCATAAAACACATACATTCTCTCGTTCTATTACATCTAACTCAGTTTCATTTCATTTTAGTGATCATTTTTTGTAGCAAAGAAGATCTAGGCATAATCAAGCTTCAACAAATAGTTGGAAGGCTTGTGTGTTTTGGATTTGTGTGAATCATTATTGTTCATACATCATTGTTGTACCAAACCATCTTAAACATCTGAGTGTGAGTTGTTAGTATTTTAGTCCTCAAAATACATAGTGTGTTGGGAGTGGTTGTACCCTTGTAAAAGAACTCGACATCTAGCTTTGTGTCGAAAATATTGTGTAAGCGACGTGTAAAGGTTTTCTCCGCCGGTTAAAGGAACTTGTTGATTAGTGAAGATAACTCTCAAGTTGGAGACTCGAGGAGTGGAGTAGGACAAGGAAAAAGAGTCCTTGTAGACCAAACCACTATAAACAACTTTGTCGTGGTTTGATTGTTTCTTTCCTTACTTACATATTATCTATTGCTTACATATTATTCATTCTTCACTAACACATCATTTATCTATATTGATTGATCTCACAATAAGTTTTCAAAAAAATTAAGATTTTAAACGGTAAAACTTTTCAACCCCCTTTCCAGTTTTCCACATACGCGATTTTGGGATAAAATGTTTATGTTTTAAATAAATATTAACGTGAAATTTTCGAGTTGTTACATCATCCTTGTCACTTTATTCTTCTTTGACAGGATATGATTTTTTTGTTTAGGACGTACTAAAAGTTATTGCTGGCAGTATGATGATAAAGATGATTTACAAAGATGTTACAAATGTATTGTCTTAATAACTTGTAATTCATGCAATGGTTGTATTATGGAGATATTGCGAATGTACTGTTTTACAAAGTTGCAATTTATGTAATATATGTAACACTAAAGTATCACGAATGCATTGACATTTATTTTACTGGTTTTTTATTGTTTACTTATCTGAATTCACAAATACAAATCGCATTCTTCTCGTTGTTATTTTATCCTATTTATTTATTTATTTATATATTTTGGGCTTTTATGACTTCTAGACAGTTCATTTTCTTATCCAAGATCTATTTAAATCAACGTAAGTATCATTTACAGAAACTAGATCCATTCAATAAAAAGATGTCCTCTAACGATTCTCAGTGACCCCCTACTAAGCGTCTTAAAGTCGTCGATGAACCACTTCCAAACATGGAGGTTGCAACTAAAATAGTTGCGTTTTTCAGCGCTCTCGATCGGGAATATCAGGAAAAAAACATAATATTCTGGTGGATAAAATCAAGGGTCTAGACAAAGAGATCAAGGATGAGAAAAGGCTTGTTGTTTTTTACGAATCACTAAAATAGCTAGCTTGTGTGGGACAAATGGGTTAATACTGTGAAACTAAAAAGAAATATATGGGAAGTTGTAGCTAACAGTAATGATAGATGGGGATGGAAACACATGTTAGAAATGAGGTATAAAATAAAGCCTTTTGTGAAGTATAAGATTGGTAATGGGAAATTTATTTCCATATGGCATGATAATTGGAGTGCTTTAGGTCCCTTAGGCAAGATGAGGTTAGATTGGATGACAATGCTACTATGGCGATTTAATTCATGATGGGAGTTGGAGGTGGCACGGTGAATGGTCAAATCTATACCCTAAGCTTACTCGGGTTAAGTGTCCTAATGCGTCTCAAAGAAGGATTAATGAAATAATAAGGAAGTTGAGTATTCTATTATTACTGTATGGAAGAGTCTCATAAATAATTGGCCTAAAGTAATTTGGAAGCATGTTGTGTGGTTCTCTCAATGTACCCCCAAACATGGTTCATATTATGGTTGGCTATACGGGGGAAGCTTCTTACTCAAGATAAGATGTTGTATGGAAACAAAGAAATGATTTGAGATGCTCATTGTGTAAAAGCTGTATTGATAGTCATGATGACTTATTCTTTGGCTGTTCTTTTCTGCTAAAGTTTGGAAGAAAATGAGCAAGAATGGGAGGTTTGGTAGAAGTTGTCTTAGCTTAAACAGTGTGGTGGCAAGTTTAGCTAATTAGAAGTCCAAGAATAGCATATGGCAGGTAGTCAATAAACTTATTCTATGTGTATTTTGTCTGGAATGCGAGAAGAGGATTTTTCAAAATGAGACAATGTCTGAAGAAGTGCTGATTGGTGTCATTCATAAGTACATGGAAGATATGCCTAGAAGCTTGAGAGCTAAAAAGTCCTCAGCTGTTATTATGGTGGCAAAAGCATAGCATTTAGTATTGGAAAAAGATAAGCTTGTTCCTGCAATGTTAGTATGGGACAGTGGCATAACTATCAGATAAGGGTGTTTGGATAAAGGGGTTATGTATTTTGAGAGGGGAATGGAGTCTTATAGAATGCAGATGGCTGATAAATTGGGCTTGAACAAAGTTTCTTGGCTTATTTCCGCATCTTAGGTTGTGAGGATAAAGTGCATATCTAAAATGCAATCTAAGACAAGTCGAGTTTCGTGAGAACCCAAAAGGTAGTTCTGCAGTTTATTGAGATTCTATCCGGTTATATTACGGTTTGAGACATTAGAGTTCCATAAAGTAGGTTTCCATTTGAGAAGGGTAAGTGAGTTTGGAGGCGGTGTATGTAGTTTGGGATAATGAGGAGTGAAAGATTAACCTACTTGGTCCAAATTATACCTTGCCACAAGATGATAAGGTGGTTCTCAATCAGGTGTGTGTTCCATTCTTGATGGCACTTAGTTTTTCTAAGTTGGAAATGTAGGTAAATGGTATAGCTCTTGATTGGAGGGAATGAGGTTATAGCTACCTAATGATGCCTCCTTCACTCCTTTAGGTCATTGTAGATGATGATTGAATGATCTTGGGCGAAGGGTGGATTGGAAATGTAGTTATGAAGCTATGATCTTGGTGCTTTAAAGGTGTACATGAGTGAATTTGTTGCTATACTGATGAAGTATTAACTTTGGAGTTGAGACTTCTTGATGTATTAACTTAAGGAGACAGGGACGGAGCCAGGAACAAAGATGATCGGGTGCACAACTTTTTTTAACAGTAATATAATAGAGTTTAAGATGCTAACTAAATAAAATTTAAAACGCATTTCGATGGAACGGGGTCATTTAACATGCATTTGGGGAAAATCGATGTTTTTTCTTAAAATTAACACTACATCGAAAAAATCCATAGGTGTCACATGCACCCACGGGACCCCCTGGCTCCGTCCCTACAAGCGAGATATTATAATATTCCTTCCGTGTAACTATATAATAAAATTATGAATTTCTAATCTTACTTTTGTATAAAAGTATATACATAGTTTTAAAGGTGGTACATTCTCTATACGAGTTCTTTTGGTCACATACCGAGGAGAGATATAAATGATGTTCAGTTCATTAAATCATATTTTCATTTTATTACATTACACGGTTTTATTTGTAATGATGAGTATATTCCTTGATTCAATTGATATCATTTCGAAGAAATAATATTTACCGTTACAACAATTAAGGTGTGTAATTCAATAGATATAGTTAGATTGCTAGTAAAATAGTATTACATCTTAGATAAATAGCTCTAATAAGCCATAACCCAAAAATAAAATTCTTCTTGTTGAATCAATAACATACGACTATGTATACAACACTAGAATCAAATCCAGTTTTAAGATGACAATTAATATACCTCTCTACTCTCAAGAAATTCAGTTACTTCACAACCCGAAAGTTTATTTCGTTTTGTGATGCGATATATTGTGTTTTTCTACTTCCCGACACATAAGTTAAAGAAACAAGAATAGAATCAGTATAACGTCATTTTAACGCACCAATCATATTTTTCATATGGGATTCAACCACTTGTGTCATAACAACATGACTAAAGGGGAACTTCAAGCAAACAGTTGCAACATGTTCGGAAAGTATATATATGCAGGTAAAAAACGAATACTTATTTTGCTTTTACTATCAAGGGTATAACTAGAAATTTAGTGATGTAAATTTATATTCAAATGAACTGCATAATAAATGGGTAAATATGATAATATGTTGTTAAATTAGATATAAATGACATGAGAAAAGTTCATCGTAGATCTAATATTTTATAAAGATCCGATGAATCAATCATGACAATTCATTTTTTGATTAAAAAATAAATAAACTTTCATTTTTTTTAAATTAAATATCTCGCAAATCGTTAATCTTTACATAAAATGAATCATAACATCGTAATGAGAATTAAATCATCTTTATATAGAGTGGAACTTGTGGAAAACTAGAAGGGGGTTGAATAGTTTTTCCGATTTTAAGTTGATTTCAAAAACTTTAGATTCGATATTATGTGAAATCGTATGGATGTTGAGAACGTATAGATCTAATGATAATGCAAGCAAATAAATAAAGTTAAGGGATAGAAAAGACACAACCGATTTATAGTGGTTCGGCTACAAGGACACCTTCCTTGCCCTACTCCACTCCCCGAGTCACATACTCGAGAGTTCAAGCACTATGTCAACAAACTCCTTCACTTGGCGGAGAAGCCTTCACAACGTTGCTTACACTTTTTCCGGTACAAAGCTAGATACCGAGTCCGTAGCACGGTGGACCAAACCAACACAACTATTACACAACAAATATGTGAAATATCAAATACAAGATCTTCGCATGTAAATCTTGCGGAGTGACAAATCAATCAAGGACCCCTTGCTTGGATGACTTGTAGAATGCTCGTGATCTCGCCTTAGAGAAGGACCTATATGAGGATCACAAATAGAAAGAAATAAGAACAACTCTCTAGATCAAGTGATCTATATGTTAGAAGAGAATGAGAGTGTATGAAAGATTTAGTAAGAAGAGGGGTAAGTTAGAATGAAGAAATGGCTCTCTATTTATAGGCAAAATTCCTCACTGTTCCCCGGATCCCACGGATCCCTTCCACTTGGGATCCGTCTAGTGAAAACCTAGGGATCCGTGGAACGCTCCTCTTTGCCCATGGGTTTTTTGGTTATAGGTCATGGGTTATGGGTTGGTCCATGGGTTTTCTTTAGATTCAATGTATCTAAGTATACATTGTATCTAGTCTTCTTGGGTATGGGTTAAGATCCATGGGTTATGGTTTTTACCCATCCTAATAAACTATTACAACAAAAGCTTAATTACTACATTTTTGTATTTAAATGGCTATATGTAAATGCTTTACAAAAATAGCATGTATCCTTATAATTAAACTTAAGACAACATTATATTTGTTATCAACAAAACACAAAGAGATCGCAAAATATTAATAAACGTTTTACGGTTTATTTGTATTAACAATCTCCCCTTTTGTTGATGACAAAACATAATGTTATGATGAGTAAAACTTAAGAATAGATGTAAGTTTTGAAAGCCCTAAGTTTTACTTCTTCTCCCCTTTTGTCGAAACAAAAGTTAACCCTTGGAGGAAAAAGTAGTCTACGATTTCTTACTCCCACTTGACGGTAGCACCCCTTGTTTGGGCGTCAAGTGAAGAAAATAAAATCCTACAAAAGAAAGGTTAGTAACATGCTTAAATAATCTTGGTTGCCGAGAATCAAGATTGGGAGCCAAGGTATGTAAACAAGGCCTTGTAATAAAGCGACAAATTGTAGTGGTATTTATGCCACTTACAAGCATGTAAAAATAAGAACAAGACTTGTTCTTGAAAATGTCTTCAAAAGAAAAATAATACTAGAAGTAGAAAATATTAGTAGTGATTCTTTCCATGCTTGCATATGGTTAAGGATGGAGGTTTTGATGAGTAATTGTATTGATGCGATCAAGGATGAGGTTGAGTATGAAACGCATTTCTTCCCTAACTTCTATTGCAATTTCCCTAGTGGATTGGCAATGTTCACAATGTAAATGATGTGGATAATGAGTGCGGAAGTTTTCCGGGTTGTTTTGATTTGAGTTATCACGGAAGTTGTGGTGGAAAAATAGGAAAATATGGATCAATATCCGAAATGTTTGTAAATGGTGGTGGAAAAGAACCTAGATGTTCTTGTAATGTGATGGGAGCTAATGGTGGTGATGTTTCAAGATCTTGAAAAATAGTATTTGGTGATGTGGGGTGTTGAAAAACTATTTCTTTTCTTTAGGTTGGGTAGATCTTGTTGGATTCTTAAGGAGTTCCAAAAGAGTGATTTTAGGTGGTGATGAAGTTGGTGTACTTGTTGGTGATGAGGGAGGTGCTATAATGGAAGCATCTTGTGGTGAGTTATTTGTTGAGGATGAATCATTTGAGGTTGGTTTTGCTAAACAACAAGATCGGATACTAATCCGTGCGGATATCCTAGAGTTGGATTGTGGTATTTTGGATGGTGGTAGTACAAAGGTTTGGGTATCATGAAGATGATTGTTTGTACTTGGTGATTCATCTAAAGGGTTTTTGGATGACATGGTGTATTGTGTATGTGAGGATGAGATGGATTATGCAAGCATTTTGGGAGTTCTATATATAGAGAAAAACAAAGCATTGTAATGAATGCTTGACCCAAAATGTGGATTAAAATCTAATGATTATATATGAATTCAAGGCATGTGATCATGAGAACACAAGCATTAAAGAGCATACTCCCAAAATGAAACAAATGTGGATTTTCATCCAAAGTGAAAAAATAAGAAGGTAAAATAAACACATTCCACGGTTCCCACGGATCCTTCCTCGAGGGATCCGTCCGGCATGAATTTGGGATCCGTGGGTCAGTGATTCGAGCGACACAAAATTTTCCATTTGGAAACATTTTTGCCTATTGTGTGCCTATATGCAAACTATTTGGAGTTGCGGTTATCTCGACCCCTAAAAGAAATAGAAAATAAACTAGAGGTATAAAAACATCCTATTGAGATAACCCGAAAACACATATTTAGTACATGAGTACGTAATTTTGTGTTATCAATGCTCCTTAATTCATTGTTGCTTAAATGAATGTACCCGAAAACACATATTAGTTTAGCATTCAAAAGACATGAGATGCAATGAAAACGGGTTTTTACTTTGTATTAATAATGAAAAAGCGATTTGTCCTAGACGTGAGAAATTACTTTAGTGAAATTGATACGGGAAGGTATCATTCTTTTAGAAAACATTTTGAAAAGAGATTTTCTTTGAAAATGTGTATGTAGTTATGTGTTTGCAACCAAAAAAAAATAAAAAAGCTATAAGTGGAAAACTTATCTTGGGTTTTGAAAATTCCCGTATTGTTTGTGAGTTGTGCGTGAAATAGAGATCCTAGACTCAGAAAGAAGAAGGCTAGTGTTTACATACCTTGTAGAGTCAAATAAGTTACGACGTTTGTTCCATTAGACCAAGACCAAGACGAAGTAGGTTGAATTGTTCCCGTTTCAACGGTTTGGTGAGGACGTCGGCTATGTTGTCTTCGGATGCTACCTTCTCAATAGAAATGTTCCCCTTTTGAACATTGTCTCTTAAGAAGTGGTGATGAATCTCTATATGTTTTGTGCGAGAATGCAATACCGGATTCTTGCTTAAGTCGATGGCACCTTTTTTGTCACATAGGATGGCTATGTCGCTTAGATGAATGTCGTAGTCTACTAACGCTTGTTTCGTCCATAGTGCTTGTTGGCATGCTTTGCCGGCGGAGACGTACTCGGCTTCGGTTGTTGAAATTGCAAGTGCCGTTTGTTTCTTAGAAAACCAAGATGTTAAACAACATCCCATAAAAGTACATACCCCACTTGTACTTTTCTATCAACGTAATCACCGCATGGTCGAATCGCATATACAATTGTTTCTACTCCCGTGCCCTTAGGATACCATAATCCTAATTGTGTTGTACCCTTAATATATCTAAATATCCTTTTACGACTTCTAGGTGTGATGTTTTAGGGTCTTCTTGAAACCTAGCACATAAGCAAACACTAAACATGATATTCGGCCTACTTGCCGTGAGGTAGAGAAGGCTACCTATCATGCCACGATATTTAGTATTATCTACTGATTCTCGTCTTCATCTTTTGTGAGTTTGGTGTCGGATGACATTGGAGTCATAATTGGTTTTGACTCTTCTAGACCGAATTTCTTTAACATCTCCTTGATGTATTTAGATTGATTGAAGAAGATACCATCTTCTACTTGTTTTATTTGTAGACCAAGAAAGAAACTAAGTTCTCCCATCATACTCATCTCGAACTCGTCATGCATGATTTTAGAAAATCATCACACATGTCTTGACAAGTGGATCCGAATATAATATCATCTACATATATTTGTACTATGATTATATGTGACTCTCTTTTCTTAGTAAAAGTGTGTTGTCAACTAACCCCATGGTGTAGTTGTGTTTAACTAGAAATGACTTGAGTCTATCATACCAAGCTTTTGGAGCTTGTTTAAGACCGTAAAGGGCTTTCTTTAATTTATACACATGTTTGGGTTTTCAAAATCAATGAAGCCCGGAGGTTGAGCTACATATACTTCTTCATTTATGAAACCATTTAAAAAGCGCTTTTGACATCCATTTGATAAAGCTTTAGATCATTAGCACAAGCATCGCAAGAAGTATTCTTATAGACTCTAATCTAGCCACGGGCGAGGTCTCATCAAAGTCTATTCCTCTTGTTGGTTATACCCTTGAGCAACGAGTCTAGCCTTGTTCCTAGACACTACTCCGTTTGCATCTAATTTGTTTTATAAACCCATTTGGTTCCTATTATGGTTTGATTACTAGGTGGAGGGACAAGTGTCCAAACATCATTAGAAACAAATTGATTTAGTTCTTCTTGCATAGCCATTACCCCACTTTCATCTTGTATGGCTTCTTGTGTATTCTTAGGTTCTAAGGTTGAAACGAAACAAAACAAGCTACTTTGGTTTTGAACTTGAGATCTTAATGTTCGTTCGTTTAGTTTTCCTATGACTTTATCTACGGGGTGATCTTTGGACTCTTTAATGTTTATTATTTCATCACTTAGAGGTTCTTCTTCTTCACTTATCTTTTTCTTTATTACTATAGCTTCACTTTCTATAATCTCGTCATCGACAAGAGGTGGAGAGAGTTTGGGTGGACTTTCATCAAATTTTATATTTAATGACTCTTCTACCTTCATTGTTTCTTTGTTTAATATGACGTAAGCTTTGCTATTTGGCGAGTAACCTAACAAGATACCTTCGGTTGATTTAGGATCAAATTTTGTAAGGTAATCTTTAGTGTTAAGAATAAAACATTTACTACCAAAGACTCTAAAGTGATTTAACGTAGGCTTTTTGCCTCAAAGTAACTCATATGGAGTTTTTCCTAAGATTGGTCTAATTAAGACTCGATTGAGTATATACGTTGAAGTATCAACGGCATTACACCAAAACTTTTGAGGTATGGATTGTTCATTAAGCATGGTTCGACTCATTTCTTGTAGAGTTCTATTCTTTCTTTCTACTACCCCATTCGATTGTGGAGTGCGTGGAGCCGAGAAGTTGTGAGTAATACCATTAGCGTCACAAAAAGCTCCGAATTGCACTTCATTATCGAATTCCTACCATGATCCGTCCTAATAGACACTATGGGTCTTCCTAGTTGTCTTTGGATCTTTTGCTTAATATTTCAAAAGAGTTAAAGGTTTCGTTTTGTTCTTTAAAATTTTGTCCAAATATACCTAGAGTAGTCATCCACTATTACCAAAGTATAGTAGTTGCCTCCATAACTTTGGATAGCGGATGGACCAAATAAATCCATATGTAGTAATTCTAGACACCTAGTTGTGGACACCATGTTTTTAGCTTTATGACTCGAATGAGCTTGTTTACCAATATTACAAGCATCACAAAAATGATGTTCATATTTTAACTTAGGTAGATCTCTTACTAGATCTTTGGATGATAGCGATTGGAGAAGTCGCATGTTGGCGTGACCCAATCTTGATGCCATAAGGTCAAGTATCATCCATAGAGGTAAGACATAGTTTATCATTAGGTTCATTACCGATTTTAATGACATAGACTCCATGTTTCCTAATTCCTCTTCCTATGGTTATGCCATTTTAAGTATCTTACTACGGTTTCGGTAAAAGTACATTGCACTTTTATCACATATTTGACCTATACTTAAGAGATTAAAGTTTAGGTTTTCTACGTGACACACATCGTTAATGGTTAGAGATTTGTTAGAGATCGTACCTTTACCGATGATTCTACTTTGCTATTTCCAAACACCACATTACCTCCATTGAAGGATTCATGCGTGGAGAATAGATCCTATTTCCGGTCATGTGCCTCGTGCACCCGCTATCCTTGACCCATTCATCGGGGTCTAGGTCGACCTTTAAGCACACCTAAAACAATAATAAACTCAAAAGTTTGGTCCCCATTTGTTCATGGGTCCATTAGTTCCATTCATGTTAGACATGTATGGATAAGATGAGTATGCATTCCATGGAGCAAAGTTTTGAAAAGAGAAACCATTTTGCATATTAGGGTTCCATCCCATTTGATGGTTACTTCTTGGATAAACGTTATTAGGTCTCCTAGATGTATTATGTTTTTGAAAAGATGGTGCTTTGTTTCTTGCAAAAGTAGGATTATATTTTGGAGGTGGATGTCTAGTGGTGACATGAGTTGGTTTCTTCCTATTTACGATAACGAACTCGGTTCTAGATGATGAGGCTATGTTATTACCACTAGTTGTCACAGCAGATCCATGGATCCCAGTTTGTACACTAGCCGGTTCCCTTTTAGGGATCCGTGGGATCCGCCACAACAAATGGTGGTTTTCTAATTCTTTAACAAATTTTGTTTCTTTACTTTCACTAGTCGATGGATCAAGTTGTTGTATACCTAGACCCTTTTGGTTGTTGACGGTTTTAACACCATCGAGTATTGTATCTAAGGTGTTTGTACTCATTCTAGCAATTTTAGAATCTAAATGATCAACTAGTGTTTGAAAGTTCACATTCACCACTTGCTATTTTACCCTTTTCCAAACGTTTTAGTTTTGCTTTTAATTCTATGACTTCTTTATCTAAACGTTGGTTTTGACTCTTTAAAAGCTTGTTTTTGTTAATTAGTTTTAAACTAATATTGCATAGTTTATCATATTCATTATGCAATGAGTCGTCATCAAGTGATGAACTACTATAGTATTCGTGACATACCTCGTCATTTGCCATGAGACAAATTTCTTCGTCCTCCTCGTCGCTCATTCCCCACGTGCCGCTCACGAATGCCTTTTGATCATCCCTTTTGGGACACTTACTAATAAAGTGGTTTGGGTCCCCACATTTAAAGCAAGTACGATCATCCTTTGGCTTCTCGTCCTCTTTGCTTTTCCGAAAGCCTTTCTTATCGTCATACGGTTGTTTGACGTATCTATCCTTTCTTCTAAAGAACTTTTTAAAGTCCCTTACCGCCATAGCGTACTCTTCGTCGTCACTACTCGAAGATGAGTTCTCCTCATCGCTCGAAGCCTTTTTGGCTTTAAGGGCAAGAGATTTGTGTTTCTCTTTCACCTTTGAGGCTTCGGAATCTTTAGCAAGGACAAGCTCATAGACTTTTAGGTTGCCTATGAGTTCATCGAGGGTGAGGATTGTCAAATCTTTTGACTCTTCGATTGCCGTCACCTTGGATCTCCACTTCGATGGAAGTGCCCTTAGATATCTCCTAACATGGTTACGGCTAGAGAAAGATTCATCAAGTGCTTGTAAAGATGTAATAATAGTATTAAAGTTAGCAAATGAATGATCTATAGTTTCCTCATCCGATATTGAAAATTGTTCATATTGTTGAACAAATAAATCAATTTTATTATTTTTAACTTGTTGGTTGTCTTGATGAGTTACAACTAAAGAATTCCAAATTTCTTTAGAGGTTTTAAGCATAGAAATTCTTTTGAATTCCTTTTTCGGTAAAGCATTATATAAAACCATTTTTGCTTCACTATTTTTAGAAAGCTTTTTCTTCATTTCATCATTTAGATTATCATGAGGTATGTGAACTAAATTTCCTTTATCATCATTTGAGGTAGCCTCAAAATCACCTTCAACAATAATGTACCAAAGATCAATATCTTTAGACTTCACATATGTTTGAATCTATTTTTCCAATATATAAAACCATTAGTTTCAAGTAGTGGTGGTCGTTGCATAGATTGCCCTTCCTTATAATTTTCGAACCCATAGTGATCGAAAAGTTTTTAAAATACAATTTTATTTTAAAACTTTTATAAACTTAGCTCTTGATGCCAATTGTGGAAAACTAGAAGGGGGTTGAATAGTTTTGCCGATTTTAAGTTGATTTCAAAACTTTAGATTCGATATTATGTGAAATCGTATGGACGTTGAGAACGTATAGATCTAATGATAATGCAAGCAAATAAATAAAGATAAGGGATAGAAATGACATAACCGATTTATAGTGGTTCGGCTACAAGGACACCTTCCTTTCCTACTCCACTCCCGAGTCACCTACTCGAGAGTTCAAGCACTATGTCAACAAACTCCTTCACTTGGCGGAGAAGCCTTCACAACGTTGCTTACACTTTTTCGGTACAAAGCTAGATACCGAGTCCGTAGTACGGTGGACCAAACCAACACAACTATTACACAACAAATATGTGAAATATCAAATACAAGATCTTCGCCATGTAAAATCTTGGAGTGTCAAATCAATCAAGGACCCCTTGCTTGGATGACTTGTAGAATGCTCGTGATCTCGCCTTAGAAGGACCTATATGAGGATCACAAATAGAAAGAAAGAAGAACAACTCTCTAGATCAAGTGATCTATATGTTAGAAGAGAATGAGAGTGTATGAGAGATTTAGTAAGAAGAGGGTGAGTTAGAATGAAGAAATGGCTCTCATTTATAGGCAAATTTCCTCACTGTTCCCACGGATCCCACGGATCCTTCCACTTGGGATCCGGCTAGCACAAAGCTAGGGATCCGTGGAACGCTCCTCTTTGCCCATGGGTTTTTTGGTTATGGGTCATGGGTTGGTCCATGGGTTATATCTAGATTCAATGTATCTAAGTATACATTGTATCAAGTCTCTTTGGGTATGGGTTAAGATCCATGGTTTGTGATTTTTACCCATCCTAATTAACTATTACAACAAATTCTTTAATTACTACATTTTTGTATTTAAAAGATTATATGTAAATGCTTTACAAAAATAACATGTATCCTTATAATTATACTTAAGACAACATTATATATGTTATCAACAAAACACAAAGAGATCGCAAAATATTAATAAACGTTTTTACGGTTTATTTGTATTAACACTATAGATCTTCAAATATAGTGCGTTTGTTTGCCTACTCGGTCAACACAAACGGGATTCGTCAATCCCAATAGGTCTATCCACAATATTCGCGTTCACTCGCAAATGATTAATGGTTCATGATAATAGGGACTTAAGATTGGCAATAGTGATGCTTAGTGCAAATAATACATTCAGATAAGCATACAGTTTCAAAGAAATTTGTTCGGTTTAAAAATAGCATGTATTCCCCCTAAGGGTTTGTAAAACAATTAAGTAATAAAAAGTGAGGCTATGAACTCACTGTAGTGATCAGCAGCGGAGTGTAACGATATATTGTATGTCAACAATAGAGTATGGCAAGACCATGATCTTTAACGATTACCTAAGAAAGCATAGTATTCGTGTTTTAGTATATTGTACGATATAAGTGTACAAGTATATGTAGTTTGTTGGCTTTCAATATGATGTTGTACATGAATCCTTAAGTTAAAGTATTCCTTAAATGTTATTTGGCTTATAGCCCTTTTATAAATAACCTCGTACCATTGTTCAGGCTATCAAAATCAAGAGGTCGTGAAGTAGTTTAACATGTCATATGGTCATTTACTTAGTTTGTCAAAGTCTAGTGAACAAGTTTTAAAAACAAGTTTCGGTCATTAGACTTATATTAGCCGTGCGGCTAAGTTATGGTTAAACAATAATAATCAAGACCATATTAAGGATGTGTCTAAGTTAGACAACCTCAAGACAACAATCTTGACTCAATCTTGGCTTTATATTAGCCTCAAATGATCAATATATCACTTAAAGTTCTCACTAAGGTTGTTTTTCTAGTCAACAATAGGTCAGTTTAGTTTTTGTAGTTTTTAGCATTTTCTGTTCACTTTGCTTATGTGCTCATGAGATTTTATAGAAAAAGTCATTCTTAGCAACTTTCGTGTTTTACACTTTTGCTGATTCGGACCAGAAAAGGGTCAAAATCATGATTTAAAATCGTATCAACAAGCTTTTGTTCCAACACTATATTTTCATCTAGTAAAACTTAACTAGGCATAACTTTTTAACCACAAGTCATTTTTAAATGATTTAAAAGCCCAAGTTCATATCTTTATATTCTATAACAGCTTCTTAAGCTTAATTAAGTCTAAGGTCCAAAGTTAATTTATATGAATAGTCTAATTACAAGTATATACTTATATTTCATTGCAGAAAGTTTGGCTGCACATTTAGTCTTGCCAAAACGACCATAAGTTGAGTTCTACAACTTGTTTTGACAAGCGGCTTTCGCCAAACTTCAAGTTTAGGTCTTGGCTAGATTTCATAAAATTGAGTCGACTTCCAGAAATGGTCAGAACCATGGGCTTTTCCCAAATGAAATCTGGTGTGCAGATTTTGACATGTTTTGCCATTTTGGCTCTCATTTACTCATTGGGAAGAGTTATGAGGTGTGCCACCCGGTGAAACGACCGTAAGACATAGTTCTAAAAGCCTATCTGACTGAATTAACCTCAAGGTTTACTGAGATGATCAGTTTAATCAAACTTTGGGACTGTTTGAGAATTCAAGTTCATAGAACTTACCTATGACTTGTTTTAGCTTGTTTTTATAGTCACAACCTCATGTACAACATCAATTTAGCCATATTACATATACTACTTATATCAAATTACATCAAATAGTTATAGAGATTATTACAATCATATTGAATGACAAGAAAATAAACTCAAATCTTACAAGGATTAGGATGACAAGTTACTAGTACAACAAGAACAATGCAACCCTTAACCATTCTAATCTCCACCCTTGTCTTGAATCTTTATCCATATTTATTCCAACCCTTGTTAGTCACCCAATAATACTCTTAACCTCAGCCCTTAAACTCTTGATTATCTCTTAAACTAACCATGAAATCACCAAAACAACACTTGGACTATGTAGAGCTCACATAGGTCTTCATCTTTCTAATGTAACTTGTTATGTGAATCAAAGTGGTGATGATGATTTACGATGAGGGATGAACGAAAATGGAGAGGGGGATGAGAGGATTTTTGCAAGCTTTGCATGTAAAAGTGATGTGCTAGTAAACTTATCATCAAGTGGGAGACATAAGGTGATGTGTGTAAGAGTTGGTGGGATAGGAAAAGGCCATGTGGCCTTGTGGTGAGGCATTGCACGCCACCTCAAAAGAGAGGTGGTAGTGTGTGTATTTTGTACCTAGTTTTTGGTTTATGAGGTGTAGTTTGGTCCCGGTAATTACTAACGTTAAGCCCGTAAGTCACGAAAATTAAAATCGGGTAACGTAAAAATGGAATACTTATGAAAATGTCTAAACTTATCAATATACTCCAACTAAGTATATTAAAGTGTGATAAGTCTCATAGGGTATGTCTATGTTGTTAAAACCTAATAACGTAGGTTTACGTACGCGTCTTACGTAAAAAGTAACATGTCTACGTAAAAATGATAAAGTGGCAATAGTTCATATAAAATATGATTATTGGTGAAAATAAAGTATTTTGAACATATAGACTTATCGTAGTCTTGTGTTGGTCACAAGGAAAATTACCAATTACTACCGTTTATGGTATTTGCTTTTACGTTACGGTAAAATAAATTCATATGTAGTAATTCTAGACACCTAGTTGTGGACACCATGTTTTTAGCTTTATGACTCGAATGAGCTTGTTTTCCTACATTACAAGCATCACAAAAATGATGTTCATATTTTAACTTAGGTAGGTCTCTTACTGGATCTTTGGATGATAGCGATTGAAGAAGTCGCATGTTGGCGTGACCCAATCTTCGATGCCATAAGGTCGAAGTATCATCCATAGAGGTAAGACATAGTTTGTATTTAGGTTCATTACCGATTTTAATGACATAGACTCCATGTTTCCTAATTCCTCTTCCTATGGTTATGCCATTTTTAAGTATCTTACTACCGGTTTCAGTAAAAAGTACATTGCACTTTTTATCACATATTTGTCCTATACTTAAGAGGTTAAAGTTTAGATTTTCTAAGTGACACACATCGTTAATGGTTAGAGATTTGTTAGAAATCGTACCTTTACCGATGATTCTACTTTCACATTACCTCCATTGAAGGATTCATATGTGGAGAATAGATCCCTATTGCCGGTCATGTGCCTCGTGCACCCGCTATCCTTGACCCATTCATCGGGGTCTAGGTCGACCTTTAAGCACACCTAAAACAATAATAAACTCAAAAGTTTGGTCCCCATTTGTTCATGGGTCCATTAGTGTTAAACATTCCATTCATGTTAGACATGTATGGATAAGATGAGTATGCATTCCATGGAGCAAAGTTTTGAAAATGAAAACCGTTTTGCATGTTTGGATTCCATCCCATTTGATGGTTACTTTTGGGTAAACGTTATTAGGTCTCCTAAATGAATTAGGTTTTGAAAAGATGGAGCTTTATTTCTTGCAAAAGTAGGATTATATTTTGGAGGTGGTTGTCTAGTGGTGATATGATTTGGTTTCTTCCTATTAACTATGACAAACTCGGTTCTAGATGAAGAAGCTACGTTATTGCTCTTTGTTTGCACTGCAGATCCACGGATCCCTTTTCGTACACTAGCCGGTTCCCTTTTAGAGGATCCGTGGGATCCGCCACCTTGATGGTTGGTTTTTCTAGTTCCTTAACAAATTTTGTTTCTTTACTTTCACTAGTTGATGGATCAAGTTGTTGTTGCCTAGACCCTTTTGATTGTTACCGGTTTTAACGCCATCGAGTATTGTATCTAAAGTGTTCGTGCTCATTCTAGCAATTTTAGAATCTAAGTGATCCACTAGTGTTTGAAGTTGAGCATAAAGTTCACATTCACCACTTGCTATTTTACCCTTCTAAACGCTTTAGTTTTGCTTTTAATTCTATGAGTTCTTTATCTAAACGTTGATTTTGACTCTTTAAAAGCTTGTTTTGTTAACTAGTTTTAAGCTAATATTGCATAGTTTATCATATTCATTATGCAATGAGTCGTCATCAAGTGATGAGCTACTATAATATTCGTGACATACCTCGTCATTTGCCATGAGACAAATTTCTTCGTCCTCCTCGTCGCTCATTTCCCATGTGCCGCTCACGAACGCCTTTTGATCATCCCGTTTGGGACACTTACTAATAAAGTGGTTTGGGTCCCCACATTTAAAGCAAGTACGATAATCCTTTGGCTTTCGTCCTCTTTGCTTTTCCGAAAGCCTTTCTTGTCGTCGACGGTTGTTTGACGATCTTCCTTTCTCTAAAGAACTTTTAAAGTCCTTACCGCCATAGCGTATTCTTCGTCGTCACTACTCAAGATGAGTTCTCTCATCGCTCAAGCCTTTTGGCTTTAAGGGCAAGAGATTTTGTTTCTCTTTCACCTTTGAGGCTTGGAATCTTTAGCAAGGACAAGCTCGTAGACGTTTAGGTTGCCTATGAGTTCATCGAGGGTGAGGATTGTCAAATCTTTTGACTCTTCGATCGCCGTCACCTTGGATCTCCACTTTGATGGAAGTGCCCGTAGATATCTCCTAACATGGTTACGGCTAGAGAAAGATTCATCAAGTGCTTGTAAAGATGTAATAATAGTATTAAAGTTAGCAAATGAATGATCTATAGTTTCCTCATCCGATATTGAAAATTGTTCATATTGTTGAACAAATAAATCAATTTTATTATTTTTAACTTGTTGGTTGTCTTGATGAGTTACAACTAAAGAATTCCAAATTTCTTTAAAGGTTTTAAGCATAGAAATTCTTTTGAATTCCTTTTCGGTAAAGCATTATATAAAACCATTTTGCTTCACTATTTTTAGAAAGCTTTTTCTTCATTTCATCGTTTAGTTTATCATGAGGTATGTGAACTAAATTTCCTTTATCATCATTTGAGGTAGCCTCAAAATCACCTTCAACAATAATGTACCAAAGATCAATATCTTTAGACTTCACATATGTTTGAATCTATTTTCCAATATATAAAACCATTAGTTTCAAGTAGTGGTGGTCGTTGCATAGATTGCCCTTCCTTATAATTTTCGAACCCATAGTGATCGAAAAGTTTTAAAATACAATTTTATTTTAAAACTTTTATAAACTTAGCTCTTGATGCCAATTGTGGAAAACTAGAAGGGGTTGAATAGTTTTTCGATATTATGTGAAATCGTATGGATGTTGAGAACGATAGATCTAATGATAATGCAAGCAAATAAATAAAGTTAAGGGATAGAAAAGACACAACCGATTTATAGTGGTTCGGCTACAAGGACACCTTCCTTGCCCTACTCCACTCCCCGAGTCACCTACTCAGAGTTCAAGCACTATGTCAACAAACTCCTTCACTTGGCGGAGAAGCCTTCACAACGTTGCTTACACTTTTTCCAGACAAAGCTAGATACCGAGTCCGTAGTACGGTGGACCAAACCAACACAACTATTACACAACAAATATGTGAAATATCAAATACAAGATCTTCGCATGTAAATCTTGCGGAGTGACAAATCAATCAAGGACCCTTGCTTGGATGACTTGTAGAATGCTCGTGATCTCGCCTTGTAGAAGGACCTATATGAGGATCACAAATAGAAAGAAATAAGAACAACTCTCTAGATCAAGTGATCTATATGTTAGAAGAGAATGAGAGTGTATGAAAGATTTAGTAAGAAGAGGGGTAAGTTAGAATGAAGAAATGACTCTCTATATATAGGCAAAATTCCTCACTGTTCCCCGGATCCCACGGATCCTTCCACTTGGGATCCGTCTAGTGAAAACCAGGGATCCGTGGAACGCTCCTCTCTTGCCCATGGGTTTTTAGTTATGGGTCATGGGTTATGGGTTGGTCATGGGTTTTCTTTAGATTCAATGTATCTAAGTATCATTGTATCTAGTCTTCTTGGGTATGAGTTAAGATCATGGGTTATGGTTTTACCCATCCTAATAAACTATTACAACAAAAGCTTAATTACTACATTTTTGTATTTAAATGGCTATATGTAAATGCTTTACAAAAATAACATGTATCCTTATAATTAAACTTAAGACAACATTATATTTGTTATCAACAAAACACAAAGAGATCGCAAAATATTAATAAACGTTTTTACGGTTTATTTGTATTAACAGAACTTCTATATACTTTTGACATTTTTTTTTGATTATTTTTTTCCAGTTACGTCTGAAAAAATCACATGTGATTTGTATCACAAATCACATGTGATTTATGAAACATATATGATTTATGAAATCACATGTGCTTTTTTCAGACGTAACTGGATTTTTTTTTTGGTCAAAAGTAGATCGAAGTGCGCGTATACTAAAAGATTAAAAAAATACTATGTCGCAACTGTTATTTTTTTTCACTTGACGATTTATTATTTACAAGATATATTATTTAAAAAATATGGAAAATGAGTTTTTATTTTTTGATGAAAAATATAAGTAAGATCTATAGATAATTTTAGTTCGATCTCGACTATTTTGATTTTTGTTCTGGTAAATATGGCGTTTTATAAGTTTATATATAAAAATACCCCCGCCAAAACATCTTCCCCAATCCAACGTCTTCTTCCCTCATTTCAAATATTTCTCTCACACACAAACAAACAACACTCTATATAAAGAGTATACAATCTCATCCACATAATAATCTCATTCTCTAATCATCTCAATTTTCATATTCAGGTAAATCACTCCAATTTGACCTAATTCTCTACTTAATTTCCACTAATTTCGTATCGATCAATCAGTAGATCACACCGTTAATTTGCGACCGCTTCGATATTATTAGCTTTTCAACACTAGATCACATCGTAGTTTAAGTTATATATTGACTTACTGTGTCGTAATAGTTGTTTACGAAATTTCATTGTTCAACTTTTGATTCAGATAGTATTACTGTTAGTTTAGTTATAATTAGGATATCGAAACGTATCTCGAATGAAATTACGTTTCGAAAATGTTATCGGCGAATTCAATTTTGTGAATATTCGTGTCAATCAGGTGATCACAGCACGAAAACCTAACTGCTTAGATACTATTAACTTTTTAACACTGGATCGCGCTGTAGTTTCAGTTATGTTAAGATTCTGATTCAGATACTGAGAAGGATAGGATTTAGGAAATTTAGGTGTATCGCGAACGAAGTTAGGTTTCGAAAATGTTGTTAATGAATTCGAAATCGAGCTTCGTTTTGTTGAATTTAGTTACTTAGGTAAGCGTTAGATGAATCAGCGTTAGTACAGAATTGTGTAGTCTTGCTTAACTGAATAACTGTATAAAGTTTGTTGGTGTTTACGCGTTTTTATCAAGTTAAGTGAGTTAATTCGGATCTGATTTTGAACTGATTGTAATGTGAAGAGCTAAAGTATATTATAATCACTAGATCAAGCTGTGATTAGTGTTATAGACTAATTTACTGCACCGTATTAAAGCTATACAGAAGTTATGTGATCGTTAAAATTATGTATTAGAAATTTTTGAGATGAATATACTGTAATATTACGGTTAGTTTAATTATACTTACGAAATGTAAGTGTATAATAAACGAGCTCTGGTTTCGATAACATTTTTGGATGATTTACGAATTCGAAATCGAGCTTAGCTTTGCTGAATTTCAGTTGACTAGGAATACCGAATTTTCCGCGTCATCACAGAAATGTACAGTTTGCTGAATTTCAGTTGGTGTTTATGCGTTTTTATGTCAAGCTAAGTGTGTTTAGTTGGATTCGAGTTTAAACGCATCGTGATGTGCTAGTTTAATGCGTATTTGAATTTCTCATTTATGCAGTTGAAGAATAATTGCAGTAATCTATGGATTCATACTCGCTTAAGTCTGTCTCGGATCTACCTGATCCTTTTCGTTCGACTTTTAGTTTCAGGTATGCCATCAATAATGCTGAATTATTTATGTGAATTAGTTTGTTAGACATATGTGATACGTTTTAGTGCCAAATTGTAGTCTTATGATTGATATGCGCTTTGCGTTATCGTATAGAGTAGTGAATTGATGCAGAATTTGCGATGATGTTAGGATGGTTATTTGTACCTCATGCTGTGCTTTCAAGGCATTTAAGTTCTTTTTTTCGAGTTTCTACAGATTTACTTACCTAGGCGCTTAGTTAGATAATTTAGAAAATGAAGATAGCCCTCGTGCGTATCTTCATTGTTCTTAGTGATAATCCCCCTTTCTGCGTAGTAATAGAACTCTTCTGTGTGATGTATGCTTTGAAACACAGGTACTTCAACTCACTGCAGAGCGAATGTTTTTCTGCGTGCTTCCACTCCGACATCAACATGGTTATCTCGGCCCCAACCGGCAGTGGGAAGACGGTGCTTTTTGAGTTATGCATCTTGAGGCTTTTATCAAAGTTCATCTCTCAGGACGGAAGATTTGTTCATACCAAGGGAACTCTAAAAGCAGTATGCTGCATACCAAGTTTTTCTCTATCTGCTCTGCTATTTATTTCACGATAACTAACAAACTACTTAGACAATTTAAGATATTCAGCTTTGGATCAGTGTATCAGCATTAGTGATTGCCTTTTTTTGCTGTTTCAAACTTTGCTATGATGAGAATCTATTGCCTTCACCCTTTCCATTACTAAAAATTTGACCATTCATTGATTGTTGTTTGTGTTTTGAAATACTCCATAGTTTATGTCCGCAACATATTTATATTATTTGGCCTTGTATTCTTCTGGTTTGTAGATATATATATCGCCATCCAAGGCTTTGGTACAAGAGAAGCTCAGGAGTTGGAATCAGAAGCTTGGGTCATGGGGGGTAAATTGCTTGGAGTTGACTGGGGATAACGAATCTTACAACGTAAGGAATATACAAGAGGCAGACATCATCCTGACTACTCCTGAGGTCATATACAGATTTACTTGAATCGTTTTCTTTCCATCGTCTGCATAATACTTATACGTGTTCATCTGCAGAAGTTTGATTCAGTGACTAGGTTTGGCATCAAAGATGGCGGCCTAAGCTTTTTTAGTGATATATCACTAGTACTTATTGATGAAGTTCATTTGTTAAGTGATCCTCGTGGAGCAGCTTTGGAGGCAATAGTTGGTAGAATCAAAATGATTGGTCGCAGTCCTCAAATGAAATCAAGTCCATTGGCCCATGTGCGTTTCCTAGCTGTTTCTGCAACAATCCCCAATATTGAGGACCTTGGTAAACTTACATTAAATAATTTTAACTTTGTTGTCCTTTAGTCTTTTTAGGCCTTTAGATAATCATTGAACATATTTGGCTCTTGCAGCTGAATGGCTTATGGTTCCCGTCCAAGGAATTAAAAGGTATTTGTGATGTAACTTTATGGGTGGCTTACTGTTTGCTAATGAAATTGACTGACACGTTTTCCTTTTGGGTAGGTTTGGTGAGGAAATGCGGCCAGTAAAGTTGACTACCAAGGTTTTCGGTAATTACAGTCACCTAAATATCTCTGTGATTGATATTTAAAGCGTCTTAAGCTAATAGAAATACAAGCCATAACGTGATTGTTGGTAAACTACACCAAGTTTCATAAGGCTTATATATCATAGCTTTCTTTATGTATGGCATTTGATATATTTTCTTGCAGGCTATACCCCAGCCAAAAATGACTTTCTTTTTGAGAAGGTATTGGCTTCATGCTCTTGTATTTGACCTTTTTAGTGAACATCACTTCTATCTTTTTAGTAGAATTAACTTGAATACTAACAATATTTTTATTCTATGATTCAGAGGCTTCAAAACTATGTATATGGTGAGTTTTTACCTGTGTGAATCTTATGCCCGGGTTTCCTTTTGGAAGAAGACCTCTATAATGATCACTAATACATCTCTTTTATTCTTACAAACCTGAATGCAGATCTCCTTATGCAATATTCTAGTGGAAAGTCTGCACTAGTATTTTGCTCAACCAGGAAGGGAGCACAAGAAGCCGCACAAGTGCTGGCTCAGACTGCAATGAATCATGGTTATTCCAACCCATTCATCAAAAGCAGTGAGCAGCAGGAAAGGTTAAGAGAAGCTTCACTGTCATGTGGGGACAAACAGATGCAATCTTACATCCTTTATGGTGGTAAGTGCTAATTTTGTTTATTACAGCAGAGTAACACAGAGGGCCTACGAAATTTGGTAAAGTATTTGTTTTGACTGATCTTTTACTCATGTTCTTATCACTCAGTTGGTTATCACAATGGTGGACTTTCAACTAAGGACCGCAGCCTGATTGAAGGTCTCTTTCTCAATGGAGATCTTCAAGTTTTATGCACCACAAACACTCTTGCCCATGGAATTAACCTACCTGCACATACAGTTATAATCAAATCCACACAGTACTTGTAAGTATGGACCTGCTTCTTAAGATTTTAAGCGTTCATAGCTCTAATCACCCGTCTCTTATCATACGTTATACCTTTATTTTTCTGCAGCAACAAGGAGAAAGGGTCTTACATAGAATATGATAGATCAATGATACTGCAGGTTTGATACTTATTTGTGCACTTACTGTAAAAATAACATCGCTACTACGTAAACACTTTTACATATGGTGGGTCAGTAATACAGATACTGATTGTTAGATTATTTGCATGTAGCAAATATCTTCACATTTTTGGCGCTAATGATCTGCTGATACCCGTCCCCCTATGAGAACATAACAAGCTATTTTGGTCTTGCAGATGTCTGGGAGGGCAGGGCGCCCACCATTTGATGATACTGGAACGGTCATAATCATGACAAGAAGAGAAACGGTACCCTTCCTCATACGCCCTCTGTGTGTGTGTGTGTGTGTGTGTGTGTGTGTTGACAGCGAGGGAGTAATTATGTATATAAACTAAAGAGACCCCGCCCCACTATGTACTCTCAGCACGGAACACTAATCCTTATTTAAGATTGATCTCTTTCATTTCTTCTAGTAGATGATATGTTCTCTAAACATGATCTTAGGTCCATTTGTATGAGAACGTACTAGGTGGATGTGAATTGGTTGAATCTCAGTAAGTCTAAAACATCTTTTAGCTACTTTTCAAGTGATTTATAGTCTGAGAAAGCTTTGTAGCTTACACACAATAGCACTATCTCTTGATATGATCTATTTTCTGCTCAGATTACTTTCCTGTGTTACTGAGCATCTAGCTGCAGAGGTAGTTCAGCATACTGTCCCAGATATAACAAAAGCAATAGAATGGATGAAATGCTCGTATCTGTATGTGAGAATGAAAAAGGTTGGTGTATAATGTGCTACAAAACTATGGAGTTATTTCTTTTACTCTATATTTCTGAAACTTGTTTGATGTCAGAACCCTCAAAAATATGCAATAAAGAAAGGATTATCCGGTACGGATATAGAGAAGCATATACAAGGTACTGCAGTACAAAAATTAGACATCCTTTAAGCGTCTCAGTTTTTGATTCGCCGTATCTGTTGCAGAGATCTGTCTTCAAAAAGTTAATGAGTTATCAGACTACCAAATGATCTGGACTGATGAAGATGGTTTTCTCTTGAAGCCTCTTGGTAGCTATATAACTATTATAATCCTACAAATCCATGTATACATATATATTAATAAATATCCACCTTCTTTCCACAGAACCTGCTAGGTTGATGACGAAGTATTATCTGAAATTCGACACAATGAAACACATTATGAAAGCTCCTTTAAATTGCAGCATAGAAGATGCGCTTCATATCGTTTGTCGTGCGGAGGAAATATCCTGTATGTATTTGGGTAACTGCTTTTATTTAATGAATTTATCGTCATGGAGCTGACTTTGTTTTCTAAAATGAAGGGATACAGCTGAGGCGGAATGAGAAGAAGCTTCTGAACGACATAAATAATGATAAAGATGGCAGGCTTCGCTTTCATATTCTTGGAGATAAAGGGAAGAAGAAAAAACGCATACAAACTAGGGAAGAGAAGCTATTTATTTTGGCTAACGATTGCTTGACTGGAGATCCTTTAGCACATGATTTGACTCTTACCCAGGTCAGAATTTCACAGTATAATGTAGAGGTTGCAATTTTGACCCGTTTACATATGAATGGGTCGATTTGTTTGATGTTCTACGTCAAACGGGTCAAATGGGCCGCTTAGAGCATTTTGCTAAAAAGTGAAAGGGTTAAATGGGTGGGAAGTTGCACAAAGTTTATATTAGGGCATTCAACAATGTAAATCATTTCATTCAAAACTTTAGATAGATTACTTTTTGTTATAATATATTTTGTAATCATAAGAATCGCTATACTTATTGACGATTGTTATAAAATTTGGACACCAAAGTATTTGTGGGTCAACCCAACCCGGTTGCCGATTAAAGTGGCCCATTATCAACCTGAATCTGTTACGTCCTGTTATCTGCCCCAGCCTCGCTCATCTTGCCATGTCTACTGTCGCTATCAAGTTCTGATATCAGGGCTTCATTTAACATTTGGTCGCCTGTAGGATATGAGTGCTGTTTGTGCAAACGGGTGTCGAATTGCAAAATGCATGAAAGAGTATTTTATATATAAAAAGAACTACAAAGGAGCTTTGAATTCAATCCTGCTAGCGAAATCTTTACATCAAAAACTCTGGGAAGACAGTCCATATCTGCTGAAACAATTACCTGGCATCGGTATGGTGACCGCAAAGGTGATATTATCTCTGAAAGTCTTAGAACTCTATACAAAAAAAGTGAATTCTTGTTCCCGCAAAGGAGATTCTTTTAACTCACATACCTATTGTTTATGTTCAGGCCTTACAATCTATGGGAGTAAAGACATTTGAGACCCTTTCTGAAGCAGACCCAAGGAAAATAGAGATGATTACTGGTCGAAAATTCCCATTCGGCAATCACATTAAGGATTCATTGTTGTCACTTCCACCAAAAGTGGATATGAAAGTTGAGGAGGTCCAATGCATGAATATTGGAAAGTCCAAACTGGTTATGACATTAACCAGACTGTCAGAGTCACCACAATCAACTAAAAGACATTATGCTGATATGGTAAGAACATATTTCTATACAATACTTGTTAAACAGTACCGTTTTTAGAACTTCTTCTCGTTTCACAGGTTGTTGCTGTTGAGGAAAATAACATGATAGTGTTCCATGAGAAAATAAGGTAATAAAACTGAAGTTTAACTATGATTGCTATTCTAATACGTCAGATATCCTTCAGACATTTTTTTGCATTACTGATCTGAAATAATTTTCCTATTGGTTTTTGCAGAGTGGAGGAATTCACAAGGTAAAGAAGATGTTTTATCTCACTGAAATACATACAAGATTTATGTTTTAAGTTTTTTATTGGCTGCTTTTTTACTTATTTGCTACTTTAAAATCATCTTCATTTTGCTTACTGGTTGCAGTCCATATAGCACAACAATACAACTTACAAGTCCTCTGCAAGGAAAGCTGACCATTAAGGCCAATCTGATATTCGAGGAATTCAGTAAAGTTTCATGCTCTCTATTATATTCTGCATTTCCTTCATTGTATGACATTTATTTAATTCCACTCATTTTTCTTTAATGTTAACGCAGTTGGCATTGACCTACTCCAGAAGGTTATACTGATGCGGGAAAATAAGTCAGACATCCATCAAAGATATGGAACTAAAAGACTATCTTTGCCTCAGCCAACCGATGTGTGCATTATCGATGCTGAATACGATGATGCACCTCAAGTCCAAGTTCAAAGGCCTGACACGTCATTAAAATCCAAAAATAAAGACAATTCCATGTATGCTTCTTATTGTCAACAATATCATACTCATTTTTACCTAAAAATCCTTACTACTAGAGATGCACAAGAACCAGGCCGACCAGGGCTAGGCTCGATCTTAGTTTACAATAAAAGCCTGGTACTAACTGGGAACATTCCTAAAGGTTGTAAAAGGGACCAATAGGGGCTTGGGGTCCTAACAGAGCCCAATCCACATGCTTGGGTTGGCGCTGAACCCTGATCTTGACCAAATGCTAAGACTAAACGGGCCGGTCTTTGGGGCTCATGAAGGAAGGGGCTAGAATCAATCTCAGGCCCAGATTTATTGTGCATCTCTATTCAATAGTGTCACTTACTTTGATTCATTTTCCTTTTGATGATCAGTCCCAGTTTCAAACTCTTGGATGAAGATTCAGATGAAGGTAAAGTTCTGTATACCCTATACAATCCCGAATCCACCCAAAAAGTTTCAATTGAGCTTTTGAGATTTTGTATCAGACTATGTGCTATATTTCAAGTTTAGGATCATTTTAAATCTGTTTATGTAGTTATCAAGCTAACTGTGCTTGCTACAGGTGATCCTGTGGTTGAGATCAACGACAATGATTGCAAAATCATCACTGAGAGAACCATTTTCGATCATATACGTGAAAAAGCTAAGAGCTTGCCTTCCTTGGCTCCCAAATCAACTACTGAATATCCGCCATCTGAAGATACATTAAGTCTAATTCGAAAGCGTACACGCGAGAGACATCTTGCACTCAATGACACTACAGTATCTCTAAACCTGACCGAAGATTCTAATCCATGTGAAGAATCAACTGAGACAGACGGAACCACTTCATCCATCGAACTAAACGGAGATACAATATTTGAACATATAAGAAAGAAAGCCAAGAGCTTCCCTCGAGTTGAAGAAATCAAGAGCCTCAGTACCAAATCATACAATACTAACTTTGACTTTGACTTATTCGCAGATGCAAAGTCAGATATAGTTCAGAAAGAAAATGTACTCATTTTAGATCCAGAACCTGTGAAACCGCAACCCAAAGCAGCTACACGAGAGAAGCAACACAAGTCTCCAGGTTTTGCAAACAGGCAATGCTGTTCATTGGAAAGTGAGGTAGCAGATCCATTTCGCGGGTTCAAGAGTGTGTTTTCGTTTCTGTAACCGCTTTTATGCCATAAAATTTAGCTCCATACCTTAGACAAAGAATCTGCATTCATACGCCAACTATGTTTTTCCAGCTTCATTTTGTTGAACACAATATGGAAATGTTTGAAAATAATGCAGGGTGTGTTGTATAGAATCATGGGCATGAATGGTGTAGCCTCATTTCTATTATCACCTCTTTGTTTCTGAATTGTACTCACTGATCATATTAAATTCTAGGGGCACTCTAAATCAAGAGCATATGGCTACGGTGAATGTTTTCCATCGCTATTTGCGAAGATTGTGGCTTAGGTTATGGTTGTCGTAATAATGGAAATTTTTAAAAATTTGGATAACTTGGTACGTATACATATGCAGTTTCATATATGTTTGCATACACTGACATAGTGATAACTTCTTAAAGTCGGGTTATTCAAGGTTCAAAAGAAGTCTTGCATGTTGTTTTTGGTTTGGGAATTGTCAGTTATAATGGTTATCCCTCTGTTATTCGTAGCATTAGATGATTTTGACGTAGT
The DNA here is from genome assembly GCA_022545495.1 of Chrysanthemum lavandulifolium. NCBI lineage: Eukaryota > Viridiplantae > Streptophyta > Magnoliopsida > Asterales > Asteraceae > Chrysanthemum > Chrysanthemum lavandulifolium. The sequence goes on from JAHFWF010000099.1 coordinate 60,228, forward strand.
AATTGTTCTTCAGTTAAGTACATTTTTTAACCATGTTTTTAACCTGCTTAAAGATTTTCCTTTGAAGGTATGAGTTATGATTTTAGACCGACTTCAGGTTTGAATCAGTTAAGAGTTTAAGATCCGTTGTCATGGGCGATAGCTAGTCAACAAATCTGAACAACACATCAAGATCGCAATAGCTTCAGCAAACACCATATATTTTGGGCATATATCTCCGAAACGTAAAATATATATATCCAGCCACGATAAAAATCATTTATATGTGCTTAAAAATTTGTACAAAGGATATATATACGCAATTATTCACTTTAGGATATATGCGTTTACTATATTATTTAAGGGCAAATCACTTGAAATATACTTAATTTGCCACTTTTTCTCGTTATATCGACTATCTTTTCTTTTTCACATTCTATCACTAAACCCGCATCGTTTGTCTTTTGTGTGCTACACCGCAAACTTGCATCGTTAGTCCTTTATACTAACGGCCGTTAATAATTAACTTAAAATTTGGTTATGCTACACTAAACTTGCATCGTTGGTCCTTTATACTAACGACCGTTAATAAATAAATTTGATTTTCTAACGTTTTGTCCATTTTACATCGTTTTCGTTTTCATCCGTTTTACGTTTTCACGCCGTTTTCCTCGTTTTACGTTTTCGTCCGTTTTACGATTTCGTTTGTTTTACACGTTTTCATTCGTTTTACGTTTTCGTCCGTTATCCACGTTTTGGTCTATTTTACACGTTTTCACGTTTTCGTTCGTCTTTGCATCGTTTTCCACGTTTCGTTTGTTTTACACGCCGACCGTTTTGCACGTTTTTCCGTTTTCCATGTTTTGTCCGTTTTACACGTTTCATCCGTCTTTTACGTTTCGTCCGGCGAAAGCGATGCAAAAATAGACAAAACGTGGAAAACGTTTTCATTCGTTTTGCATGTTTTTGTCCGTTCTTACATGATTTCATACGTTTTGTCCGTTTGCAAAATGAATGAAAACCGTTAAACGGATGAAAACGTAAAACGAATGAAAATGTAAAAAAAACGAAAACGCGATGAAAAAAAAAAAAAAAAAAAAAAATGAAAACTGTTAAAACGCGAAAACGTAAAAAGGACGAAAACGTATAAAAACGGACGAAAACGTGTTTCATTCGTTTTTACATGTTTTCGTCCATTTTTACACGTTTTCATTTATTTTTGCACGTTTTCGGCTGTTTTTACACATTTTCGTCCAATTTTACATGTTTTTGTCCGTATGTAAAAGCAAGCAATGTATTTAAGTAAACGAGCATGTACTTTATAAAATGAGCGCGTGAAGAACGTGTAAAACGGATGAAAACGTAAAAATGGACGAAAACGTACGAAATCATGTAAAAACGTGCAAAACAGACAAAAATGGATGAAAACATGCAAAAACGAATGAAAACGTGTTAAAACGAATGAAAACGGATGAAAACGAACGAAAACGTGTAAAACAAACAAAAACGGATGAAAACGTGCAAAAACGGACGAAAAATGTGTTAAAACGGACAAAAACGTGTTAAAACGGACGAAAACATGTTAAAACGGACGAAGACATGCAAAAACAAACGAAAACGTGTAAAGACGGATGAAAACGTATAAAAATAGACAAAAAATGGGACGAAAACGTGCAAAAACATACGAAAACGTGCAAAAACAAACGAAAACGTGTAAAAACGACCGAAAACGTGCAAAAACAACGAAAACCTGCAAAAACGTGTAAAGACGGATGAAAACGTATAAAAACAGACAAAAACATGGAAAAACGGACGAAAACGTGCAAAAACGAACGAAAACGTGTAAAAACAAACGAAAAAGTGTAAAACGAATGAAAACGTGCAAAAACAAACGAAAACGTAAAAGCAGATTTAAAACGTGTAAAACTAAGAAAACGTGTAAAAACGGACGAAAACGTGTAAAGACAGATGAAAACGTGAAAAAAGAGACAAAAACGAGGAAAAACGGACGAAAACGTGCAAAAACGAACGAAAACGTGTAAATACGGACGAAAACGTAAGAAAACCAAATTTTAAGTTATTTATTAACATTCGTTAGTATAAAGGACCAACGATGCAAGTCTAGCGTAACATAACCAAATTTTAAGTTATTTATTAACGACCGTTAGTATAAAGGACTAACGATGCAGGCTTTGCAGGTAACGGGTACACAGAAAGGACTAACGATGCAGATTTAGTGATAGAATGTGGAAAAAAAAATAGTTGCATACAATGAGAAAAAAGGGCAAGTTAAGTACATTTTCAAATGATTTGCCCTATATTTAATAGCACCATTAAAGCCATAGCAAACAATTTCATCAACAATTTTTGTTTCATGGACTTCATAACAAAGTTGAAAAATCGAATTATAGTTTGCTTGTTTCTATAGGAGTTTAATCTCTCATGTTTTAAGTTCATCTTATTTTTTTCAAAGGAATATTAAGTTCATGATTTGACTTATATCGTTCTCTTAGACTTCTTATAATTTTAGTCATCTTAGCTTTAATTTCGTATCCTATTCATAGTGTGAACTCCATATATAGTCGGTAGTTGTATTTCCGACTAATGAAACATTCTATCTTAATATATTCTTTTTTTAAGTTTAGTAAAATTGTGATAGTTCAAAAACTTTTGGCATGAATTCTCACCTAAGTTACTTTCACACATATACTTTCACATTCCAAACAAACTCCTTTAATAACACAAAGACAAATGGAATACAACAAAACACGGTTGCAACAACTTATGATTCAAAGTTTGTACTTTCTTGAAAGTTGAAACCAAAAGTTAATTTTTGTTGAGTAATTGAAGGGTATATAGATGGCTACCCCAACAACCAAGTATTGAATTCTCAATTAATATAAAAAGGTGATTGGGGGCGGTGCAATTGGTGATCTAGCCTTTGAAACTTGTTAGATAGTGACCCAAACCAATATTTATGTGTCCACAATGACTTTTGTTGGACCATTTTTCAGTTTAATATGAAATGGCAATTTTATTTCTATTTTGTAATTTAAAGAGAAAATTTTTTAAATGGACACTTTCTCTACTAATTTACACATATAAACCACGCCTATAGAATTTTCTAAAATGAACTTTTCAATATGAGACGTTAGATTGTTACTGTAATGCGTTTTAAACCGAACACGTGCACACTAATTCTCTGGGCGTGGTCGAGGCGAGGAGTTTGGGCGAGGGAATGACCTAGGCGTGCCCTGGGCGTGGTATGAAACAATGGGCGTGTACCTGGGCGTGGCATGGTGGGCGTGTTATGAACCTGGGCGTGTACCTGGGCGTGCCTGGGCGTGGGATGCAATGAACCTGGGCGTGTTGCTAGGCGTGGGTTGCATGAACCCTGGGCGTGCCTGGCTTGGAGATGTACTTGGGCGTGGATGTCCTAGGCGTGGAATGGGGCGTGAGTAATGGTTGGGCAAGACTAGACGATGCTGAGGCGAGTGCTATGCATTTTAGTTAGTCCTGGGCGAGCTAGAAAAGTGTCTGGGCGAGGGATTTAGGATTAGGTGAGTAGGGAACATGTATCTATTCAATGCCATCACCTTTTTAATTCTCTATTTCATTGTTCCCTAAATCTTGACCGTTCATTTGGCATCTATTAGATCAAAATGGTTTTGTAAAACTTTTGTTACACTAATATATGCATGAGCAATGTAATGTTTTTCACTGTATAGTTCACATGATCAATAGGGATTGTCAGTGAAAATGTACTTTTGGTTCATTTTAGTAAAATCAATAAATGTAGTCTCTTTTTGTAAAATGAGTGTGAATATGGTCCATATTAGTAATTGACTTAAAAATAAAGGTTATAATCTATGGGGATTAGTTCTAGTAAAACACTCTCTTATAATGAAAAAGGTAAAACACCACAACAACATGCCACCTGTCCAAGCTTCGTGAGGGTAAAATTGGCATCCCCAAATCATAATTTGAAATAGTTGTTTCTACTCTATTGCATCTTATTCCATTTTTTTAGGAAGCGTTGAATTTTCTTTATGCATTCTGAGTATTTATTTATCTTAAAAGTTTATCATTATTTCAAGTAAATTAAATTTCCAATCTTAAGGTCCATAATAATTTTGCATCGTTAGTGAAATTGTTGCATCAAAACGTAATCTATTCATGCATCAAAGGTTTCATCATTCAAAATGTACATTTTGCACCAAAGAACGTCTTGCATCAAAGAACGCATGGCATCGAAAAACAATTTGCATCTAAGAACGTTGGCATCCAAGAACAACATGCATCTAAAGTAAAAACGGACTATAACCAAAACATAGTTCTTGTTCCCATCCTTGTCTAGGTTAACATAAAAGTTAGAAAATTAATTACAATCATCGTCAACGAGACAAGGATCACCATCATCCTCAACGATCACCACCATCATCATCGGTTTTGCATCGTCGTCATCATCGGTTTTGCATCGTCATCATGACATCATCATCGTTGATTCGCATCTTCGTCATCATCGGTTTTGCGTCATCATCGATTGTGATCTTCATCAATAATATAATATGATCATTAACATAATCGATCAACATTATCTTTTGGGAAGACTTCTTTCTAAACCGTTCAACGTAATTTCACTAATGAACATGAAAAAAAAAATGAATTGGAAAAATGAAGTCGAAAAGAAAAACATGAACCTGGAGAAATGTTGGAACGCTTTAAAAATTAAAATTCGTTAATCAAAGTTAATCATAGGAGAAACCAATTTGGAAAAACCATAAATGTAGCACACACAAAAACAAACCGAAACGTGTTCAATTGATAGTCAAAAAGACTTTAATGCCCTTTTAGCTTAGAATTTTTTCTTTCCATTGACGGTTAGAAGTGAATATATTTACAACCATGCCATAAGAAAACGTAACCAAGATGCATGCATCCAACGGCTGTTATTGTGTCTAAGATTTTTTACTTTAAAATATTGTTTTACTTGAACTCATCTCATAATGGATAAGAAGATATGGAGAATAACAAATTACCTTTGATAATTTACATTATAAGTTAGAAAAAATAAATATCTGATTTAACCAATACCAATATGGAGAAATTTTCATTTGCTTACCTTTATTTTGATGCTTACTAATGGACAAATCTTCACTTTCTATTTAGATTGATTTAATGGTTGAGATTAATTTAAGATTTAATATGCTTAACCTTAATATTCCAACTATATAAAGCTTTTATTTTTTTTTTTTTTATCATTCGTCATTTTTTACACACACTTTGTATGTGTTTTCCTCTGCTTTCATTTTTTCCTCCAAAAATTAGTTATCCCGATCCACAATTACGTTCCGAGCATCATCACCGTTCCGATCATCATCACCATCACCATTTCGATCACCATCACCATTCCGATCATTATTTCATCATCACCTCCGGATCATTGTCATCCTTTTTTATATCTTCTTTTGATTTGAATGAACCGTTTGTTTCAGAAGCTTATCTGATTTATATTGTTGTGGTTGATAATGCTGTTGAATCAGTTGTTAATTATGTGGATCAAGTTGTGTAACAATCCTTCTTATCAAGTTGCACACTAAGTGTTTGATAAAATGTGTGAGTGAAAATATTTGATAATCTTATTATCTGCTCCTGTAATTTTACTTATTTATTAAGTTGTTAGTTGAATTTATGTTTTTAACTGCACTTTGAAATGCTATTTTTATATCCGATTGTTGTTTTTGAATCGCTCTCTATCGTGCGTGTAGTATCACCAGTGATATCTGAAGTTGATGATATTATAATTTTGTTGTATTATGTGCTTCTCAAGATACAACCATTGGATGCAGTAGAAGCTCTCATGTCTTGGCAGATGCTTATAATGGTGGTCATGGAAGTTTGAATTATGGAAATAAATTAGCTAACCGGAGTTCAGGGTGTTCAGCTCCTGTTTGGCTTGAAACTGGAGATGCAGTCGGTAATGTTTTTCTTAAGAAAGTTAGTGCTTGTTAAGATAGGTTCTATTAATGTTTGCGGTGTATGAATGCTTTAACTTTGTCGAGATCACAGTGCACGTTTACGCAATTTATACTTTTTAACATTGAACTAAATTTTCTCTCAGATTGATACTGCAAAACCTGTTGGAAAAGTTTTAGAACCATTCAAGGCCCCTTTCACCTTATTGGACAAGGTAAAACAGTTTATGATATATTTATTGCCTAGTAAAATGCTTTTGGTTGTTATCCTTGTGGAGATCGTTGCCTAGGTGTTATCTACCTTTACATCTTCGGTCTCTTCTTGAATGGTACAACATAATTGTTATAGTATGCACATATCTTTGTGAGTTCAGTTCCCAATAGGATATTTAGTGTACACTTGAAATTGAGAGGGAATCAACTGGGTATAAAAGAGTTACAAATAAACAAAATGCTTGCTTTTGAACTGTAGTTTTGTAGTATCACTTTTGATATTTGTAGTATCACTTGTGATATTTTGTTTTTTATACGTTTTGATATTTATAGGTTAAACTTTATTATATGTCATGTATATTATCACTTGTGATATTTCATTGTTATTGTTTTATAATTATTCTTAAATCTTATTTTTTTTAAGTTGTGATGATACCCTATTTACCGTATGTTTACCTTTGTTTATAGCTTCTAATAGTGTGAAAACACATAAGTCGTTTAATCATCATGAGTTTATTGACACTCCTGGGGGATTAGTTTTTTTGGGTTCCTAGAGTTTCGGCTAGTGCGTTACCAGTATTCTCTAGTCATTGCCTTGGGGGGCGGTGACCCCTGGAGACGGCGTTCCTGGAGGCGGCTCCATTGAAGGTGAATCTGCTGCAGTCAAAGTCTGATTTTACCTTCTTTTTTTTTAATTTCTTTTGTTTGATGTAACACTTGTAGTTCATAGCTTTTCAATATTGCTAAAAAAACTTATGATAGTTTGGAATGATTTTTTATGAGGATTTTTGTGATTCATACAGTTCTTTGTATCTGGTATTACTTATGATATTTTGTTAAAAATGAGGCAACACTTGGTTTTGATTTTGATGTTTATATCACTTATGATATTATGTTAAATTTGATGTAACACTTTCTTTATTTTTAGATATGTCAAGTTTTTTATTTTTGTAGTTTTGTTTCTTGTTTTTATACATATTTGGTATATGTAATATGCAATGTTATATCTCTTGTGATATGAAACATTTTATTGTAATAAAAAATGCTAAGAGTAATATCACATGTGATAAAAGAATAAAATGCTACATTAATACTTTTCCATACAAATGATCATACAAGTCACATAGTGATTCCCAAAAGTAGTACAAATTTCGGCACCAATCAATGTGGCTTGGGACCTAATAGAGCGCACCCTTCTTAGGTTACCCCAAACTCACATTGCATTTTTAAACTAAGCAACATAAGGATTGCTTCTTGCTTCGCCTGCTCCTTCTCCAGTCATCTTTGTTTCATCTATCATTCTCTTTATCTAGTCATCTTTGTTTTTTTGTATCAATCTTGTTTGCAAAATCAGACATCATCTCCTTTTTTCGTTTACTTGATGTAGAATTATCTTTGTTGTAATTCTTCATAAAGTTTCATATGGATTATTTATCATCACGTACCTCGAAAGCACGTCCGTCTGGAAAAATTAATAGGTCATGTTTATTAGAGACCAATATATGCTCATTTATCACTTGTGATATTATAATGCATTTAAAAAAAATATATGCAACATGTTGTTCGGCTTTTTGGAGGAAACTGTGATATCATGATATCATAGGTGATATCACAGGTGTATTATTTGTGATATCACAGGCGATATCACAGGCATGTCTACTTCTTCTATTTGTTGAATCAATGGTGGTGATGGAGAAACATGTGATACAGTGTTAAACCTACCGAAACATGCATACTCTATCTTGTGATTTCTCATATTATCACAACATTCATCACATTATCACAACAATCCGTCAATAACTACTAACTACCACACTTTTATTGCTAATTTATTGTGTGTCTCATTCTCTGTTGTTCAACTTTTTGGAGGAGAATTTGATATCACAGGTGACATCACAGATGTGTCGACTTCTTCTATTTTTTGAATCACGTGTGATATCATAGGTGATATCACGTGTGATATAACATATTTTTGAGTTTCTTCAGTTTGTTATGAAGATGTTGTGCTTTGTATAACCATAACTTCTTCAATTTGCTGATTCACCCATAGATATTTTCAAATCCCGTTGTAAAACCTATTGAAATACGCACAGTGTATCCATTAAATAGACAAATTCAATTACAACTTAAATAATAAGCAAAATCACACTAAATAACTATGTGTTTAAAGCAAAATCAACTTGTTTAATCTAACAACTTAAATAATAAGCAATATTGCACTATAATAAATAGCTTATCAGTAACCAAAACACAATTATCATTCACAAAAAGCACATAAAACATCAAAATTATGATATAAAACAAAGGTGATAAAACACACAGTAAATAGTATATCATCAAAACTTTTAACACAAAAAAAAAAAAAAAAAACAAACTTTAACTATGATTATAAAACAATAACAATGAAATATCAAAAGTGATACTATACATGACATATAATAAAGCTTAAAAATAAACAAAAAAACCTATCATATAAATAAAATTTCACAAGTGATAATACAAATATCACTAGTGATAATACATATATACAATTCAACTTCAAATATCACTCGTGATATTACACGTATGATACTTTTTACTCACACATTTTATCAAACACTTGGTGTGCATCCATGTATATAAAACTAACAGAAAGATCATAATATCTCTGGTTTTCAATTAGATCTAACCTCTAATATCTCATATTATCATAAAAACACCAAAATCCTCATAAAAATTCTCATAAATATCTTTCAAAACCCAAATAAAATCCAGATTCAAGAACAAAATCATCACAATCATCTCATCATCACATTAATCTATCAATTAACAACTAAAAAAACACAATTTTTTTTATCAATAACAACAAAAACATAAATAAAATCACAACAAATACTAAAATAACAACTAAATAAAGAATTGGAAATACCGTACAATCATCTTGAGTTTGAATCGGTTCATTTTGAACTGTCTTTTTCCTAGATCTGGTTCTACATGCGTTGATTGTTTCATTTTGTGTTTTCTTTTGCTTTTAACGTTAAAAGTGGTTGATTTTGAATTTTTATGCTAGTTTTGATTTTGGTTAGAGAGAAAGTGAGATTTGTTGATCTTGAATTTGGGAAAGTGGTGGTATGGGTATGGGTGAGGTGGGGCAAGAATTCATTATTTACAGAAGTGGTCCCTCTGTGTATTTTATTCTTAAAATTTGTCTTTTTGATCTAACGGTGGAGATCTATTCCTTGATAAGTAACAGAATGATGGTATCCAAAATAAAGCGCCTCTGGCAATATGACAAATTATACACACCCTTTTAAGAAACTTAAACCTTTTTTTATTAAAAATCACAAGACTTTCTAGAAACCCATCATGCTTCATTTATTTTTTAATTTTTAACTTTTCTAAAGGTGAAACGATACTTGTAGCAAACTGACGTAAGCTTATGTAAGAAGACGAATAAGTTGAGTCTTTCCTTAGCATAATATGCGAAAAATAATAGGCAAGAACTTTTTTGCTACAAACAAGTTACATGAAACTTGAAGCACCAATGTTAACCCCATTTTTAAAACTAAAACTAATCTATACTAATCAATGTTTTAAAACTCGGGTTGACGCAGCTGGTTGAATCGGAAATCGGTAATGTTACCGGTTCGTTACTAACCGGGTTGTTGAAGATTAAAAACCCATATTGAACCGCCGCGTTTTACTCGACCCGGGTTAAACCTGAACCGACCTGGTTTTACTTTTTTTCTTTTCCGGATGAAACAAAGCCAAATTGTCTAAATTGAGCACTCTGTTTTCAGTTCATTATTTTTATTCTTTTTATGTTTCAACCGCTCCTTAGAATAAAACACCTGCACAATTGGCCAATTAAACTATTCCATTTTCTTCAACATGGCAAAAGATAGTTCATACTTATTAAATAAAGTGGTTAAGGATTTTATACAAATATAACATTACTCATAAGATTTTCTAGACGGATACTAATTTAGCTTTCTAATATTGTTCGTCATCATTTTTAATCCATAATGTTAATATAAGCGGAAGTTGCACACATAATACAAGTATTATGTACCGACATATATATATATATATATATATATATATATATATATATATATATATATATATATATATATATATATATATATATATATATATATATATATACACACACGCCGAAGTTGTAACAATGAAATTTTATACATCGATGTTGCCAATATATCAAAATTCCATGCTTCCATTGTTAGAAAAATCATGAAAATAGTTTTAAAGGTTAGTTTTTAACCACAATTCTTTATTTATAATAGTTTTATGCATGTTAAATAACATAATTTAGTACAAATCTTTTGGTATGCACAAAATCGGGTTGACTCGGCGGTTGAACCAGAAACCTAATGACCCGGTGACTTGACTGGGTCAATCAAAAAACTGGGTTTTAAAACATTGATACTAATACTATTTATAAAGCATGAACTTTATATTAAATTGTTACAAATTCAATATATTAAAGTTACTAAACTATCTTCTATGTTGAATTTAAAACTAAGAATATTGTATGCGTGGTGGTGAGTTCAAACCCGGTAGATTAGTCGGTCAAAAAGTCAGATATGATGGTTAAAAATAAATAAATAAATAAGAACATTGAATAGTTTTTGAAGTTAACACACACTAATAACTAATTCATAATTTTAATAAAAATTTGTTTCTACAATAACTTTTAGTATATAAAAACCAGTTTTTAAAATGAACCGGTTAAGTTAACGGGTCACCAGGTCAACATGTCAACCGATTTAACGGCCGAGTCAAACTACTTGTATACACATCCAATAACCGCAATAAATCATGTTACCAAATACGTATATAACTTGTAAATACAATAGCAAACACATTATAAAAACCTGAAAATAACCAATCACATAATAAATTTACCAAACATACAATCTAATACCAAACATATACAAACAAGCAAAAATACAAGTTTCAAACTTTAAAACGACATTAGAAGTATGTTATTTTTTGTTATCATCTTGTACTACTATTACGAATTGAGAAGTATAATTCATTGATGGAACATGTTAGTGCAAATATTAAGATATTTAATCTATACAGTCGCTTGTTTTGATTGATGACAAACATGTAACTTGTAATACATAACGTAAAATGTACAAGTTACTCGTAATCACATTTTGTCTCAACATACATTCAACACCTCTCGATGTCTCAAGTCCTCATATGATACAACACATGTTCGTATATGTTTTTTATGTGGTATTATGATCAAAACCCTTAACAAATCATTTAGAATGTTTAAAATACGTTTAGAGTCACTAAGTATTTTAATAGGTTAACCATTCTATTTCGAACCTCATTTTACATTTTGCATTCATAAGTATTTTATACAAATACATCTTTTGTAAAATGTCTAACAAATATATACTTTTATTTGTACAAGTAAACTAACTATAATATTCATACAAGTACTAAAGTTTACTTACACTTGACAAAATACATTTTATTTTGACAAGCACTCAACGAGATATTTTATTTTATAAAGGGTAACTAGACATTTTATCAACTAGTTACATAATACATTTTACAAGTTTATTTTCATGAACATTTTAATCTAAATGAAAATGCATTTTTACATCATTTCATGCATCATCATATCTCTTTAAGATCTTTAGAAGATTTTGTTATATTTGCAAGATCTTGGAAGATATTCTAAGATATCAAATCTAATAAAATATTATTATTTTTATTACCACTTTGGCTATAAATACCAACCCATTATTTTCTCATTTTCTCATCCCTTCCAACACACATTCTCTCTATCTTTCTTTCATCTTTTAGATCTATAGATAACCATGTAGTAACATACTTTAATCACCCTCATCATCACATGATCATAATGCTTCTAACATTCATCTTTGTTGTAAGCATACTTTACATTTTGTTCAACCAAGGAAAGCTTGGAGATCTAGCCATCCTCATTCACCACAAGTATACATACATGAAGATCTATCACATCAAGCTTGAGGAACTTGTGATCTTCATCATTTGAAGGCTTCCTATCAATGGAAGTTCATTTAGAAGTAGTCATTCATATCCATTAGACATTTATGTCATGGATCATCATTGTAAACATTATCGCATCATCACAACACTTTCACCAAACTAGATTAGATGGTTTATGTGTTTGTACCATAAAACACAAGGTTTGTTATGTTGGGCCTTAAAACATAACGGGAGTGGTTGTACCCGGAAAGAACTCGACATCTAGCTTAGTATCATAAATATTGTATAGGCGATGTTAGGTTGGTTCTATCTCAAACTAGAACCCGGTATTTAGCTTTGTACCAGAAAAAGTGTAAGCGACGATTGTAAGGTTTTCTCCACCGAGAAGGGAGCTTGTTGATCTAGTGAAGTAACTCTTGAGTTGGGTACTCGGGGAGTGGAATAGGGCGGAGAGGAGATCCATGACCGAACCACTATAAATCCTCGTATTCAGTTTGTATAGGTGATGATGAATATAATAAACATAAAGTAAACATATAAACGCATCGGAATCATCACCAACAACGGATCCATATAGCCATATGATCAATCAAATAAAACAAACATAAGGTTTATACCTTTGTAGCGTGATTCCGGTTACAAGACACCAATCACCTCCACGAATTGAATCAAGAAACCAAAAGATCAATGATGTTGGCCTTTCCCAATGTGTGAAACACACTACACGTCTAACGATCACCCTTTGATGCTAGTATAACCCTTTCACATACACCTTGCACAAGAATACAATAGAATTTGCAAGGAATGAGATCAAAACCAAAAACCCTTTTTTTGAGAAATGTGAGGTGTCACATTGAAGGGGAGGGGAGAGATTTTAAGAAGCTAATTGTAACCTCCATAATCATGATCAATTATCATAATGACCATTAATGATAATTGATGTCAATCATCAAATTACACATTAGGTCCTTCAAAGTCCAAAGTCTCCTCTATTCACCCCTATGTGGCCGGCCATACATAAGGCCTTCAATGGGCATGCCCATTGTTGGCCCGAGTCCCGAAACACAAAGTCTAACTTGATGTTTAATGGCCCGTTATTGATCCCGAGTTGCGAAGGTTATTTATAACGTAAATACGATAAATACATTATAATAAATGGTGTCTAAGTGTATATGTGTGTGACCCATAGGCTCACATATGACTAGCCATATAATTATTTATTATGACACAAGCATACTCCAACACTCCCACTCATGACGTCATAATAGTCAAGTAATTATACAAGCAATGGTTAGTGTTTAGCAACACGCCAATGCCCCTAGTGATATGTGAGGACAGTTTCTAAAATGTTTCATCAAATGGTTTATATGTCATATATCCCTTTGTTTCAGATACCATGTTGAACTTTAGACATGGATCAAAAGTCATTCTAATGGTTCAACTATTATGTTCTCGATCTTGATATTGAACAAGATTACCAAGTGAATTAAGATTCATCTTAATCTCATTTGGGTACGGCCATACAAACATCTGTTCAAATCATCGAGGGGCCCAGTAGTATCTAACTCCAAACCATGTGGAGGAACAAATCCTATTTTGACTGCACGTGTCATTCATGTGTTTCAAATCATTCCTGATAGTGGCCTTTGTAACTACCTTGTTCAGGACATCGTTTAACCATATCAAGGAATGAAACTCCACGCATGCAAGACCTACTTGCATCTTAAGTCTAAGGATAATAGACATAACCATTTTTGAGATTCACTATATGACGCCGATCCATGCAGTGAATACTCGTAGGTTGGGTCAGTCCAATGCTCATCACCATGAACAACATGTGAGTTTGGCAAAATGGTCACCAACACACTCACAATTGTCTTGATTTGATGGTACTCCCGTACCGTCAACCGACAATGGACAAGTGTTGAATGAAGAAAATCATTCATGGATTTAAACATGCAAATATAGAATACAGTTGATATAAATGAAAACGATAATAACCATTAAATCAATTCATTACAAAATATAAACTGCTTAGCATTCCAATTATTCAAACACTAAAATAAACAGATCTACGTGAGACTACTAGCTGGTCGAAGTCCAATGTTCCTGGTATGCCCAACATGTTTCGTGTAAGGCATTGCTTTTGTAAGAGGATCAACTAAGTTTTCATCTGTGTGAACTTTTAGAAGACGAATATCACCACTTTCGATAACTTCTCGAATGTAATGAACTTTCCGACGAAAGTGTTTGGCACCCTTTGAACACCGTGTTCATTTGCAATGATAATGGCATCGGTATTATCACAAGACATATCCATGGGTAGTTCATTCTTGGGGACAACGCCAAGCCCATAAATGAATTTTCGTATCCAAATCGCCTCCATTGCGCCTTGAAGCGGCAATGTATTCTCGCTCAGAGGACATTGCAATCGTGCTCGCTTTTGAACTCTTCCATCAACAACGCCCATTCATGATGAAAACGAATCCAGTTTGGGACTTGGTGTCATCACGATCGGTTTGCCAACCGGCATCAGTATAGCAAGTGATACTGAGCTCGCGGTTGTCATCACCACCATAAACAAGAAACATATCTTTAGTATTACGAAGATACTTTAATATGTTCTTAACAGCAGTCCAGTGACATTCACCTGGATTCTGTTGATACCTACTCGTCAGGTTCTGAGAGAACGCTACATCAGGTCTAGTGCACCTAACCGCATACATGATGGATCCCACAGCAGAAGCATATGGGATACCCTTCATCCTTTTCACCTCTTCGGGTGTAGAGGGTTCTTGAGTTTTACTCAATTTCGTATTCGGTTGCATTGGAAGACTTCCACGTTTGGAATCTTTCATCCTAAATCGCTTTAGGATTTTGTCAATGTATGCACTTTGACTCAAGCCGATTAATCGCTTTGATCTATCCCACAGATCTTGATTCCAAGTATGTACGCAGACCGCTTAAGTCTTTCATTTCAAAACAATTTCCAAGCCAGATTTTACATCTTGTAGCATTGGAATGTTGTTTCCCATGAGTAATATGTCATCGACATATAAGACTAGGAATACGACATTACTTCCACTAGTTTTCATATATACACATGGCTCATCAAAATTTTGAGCGAAACCAATCCTTTTGATTTCCTCATCAAATCTCTTGTTCCAACTTCTAGATGCTTGCTTTAATTCATAAATGGATCTTTGAAGCTTGCAAACTTTGTTGGGATGTTTAGGATTCACGAAGCCCTCGGGTTGCACCATATAAACATCTTCGTTCAGGTGGCCGTTCAAGAAGGCTGTCTTGACATCCATTTGCCAAATCTCATAGTCATAGTACGCTGTTATGGCTATAAGAATCCTAATAGCTTTAACGTCAGCAACATGCGAGAAGGTCTCTTCATAGTCAATCCCGTAGGTTTGAGTATGACCTTTTGCTACTAGACGCGCTTTATAGGTGTGTACATTGCCATCCATGTCGGTCTTCTTCTTGAAGAGCCATTTACTCCCAACGGTTTTAGCATTAGGAGGAAGGTCAACTTCGACCCAGACTACATTGTCTTTCATGGATTGCATCTCCGCTTTCATAGCTTCGAGCCATTTATCGCGTTCAGAACTCGATAATGCAGCTCGATAGTTAGCAGGTTCATCTTGATCCCCTAACTCATGTTCCTCAGCATCGACATAGAAACCATATCGCTCAGGTGCTTGAGGTATCCTTGCGGATCTACGAATCGGAGCAACATCTCTATGAGACTCGACATTTTCATGTTCAGCTCATTTCGATGCTCACTAGTGTTACCAGAAGGTTGTGCATCTTCACTTTGAATTTCGTCAAAGTCTACAGTGCTCCCACTTGCTTCTTGTGAAATGAGACTGTTCTCAAGAAACTCAGCATAACGAGCAACAAATATTTTGTTCTCGGGTGGGTAGTAGAAGTAGTAACCCATCGTTTCCTTTGGGTATCCTACGAAGATACATTTGATAGATCTAGACTCAAGTTTGTTTGCCGTTTCTCATTTTACGAGGGCCTCACAACCCCAGACCTTCAAGTAAGACAAGTTAGGGACTTTCCCATGCCATATTTCGTATGGAGTCTTATCTACCTTCTTGGTTGGAACCATGTTGAGAATGCGAGCAGCAGACTCTAGGGCATAACCCCAAAAGGACATTGGCAACGTTGTTAGACTCATCATAGATCGAACCATGTCTAGAAAAGTTTGATTTCTCCTTTCAGATATACCATTATGTTGTGGTGTATGTGGAGGAGTGAATTGTGAGACTATCCCACACTTTTTTAAATGATCTAAAAACTCTTGACTCATATATTCGCCTCCACAATCGGATCGAAGAGCCTTTATAGTCTTATCGAGTTGATTTTCTACCTCACTTTGAAATACTTTGAACGTTTAAAAGACTTCATGTTTATGTTTAATCAAGTAAACATAACCATATCGATCGAAATCGTCAAGAAAAGTGACGAAGTAGTTAGCTCCTTCCCAGACATGATCCTAAATGGGCCACATACATCGGTATGTATGAGTCCAAGTAGGTCTTTAGCTCTTTCTCCAACATGGGAAAAGGCTTGCGCCATCTTACGGATATGCAAGAAACACATTTATCAAAAGACGTCTGTCAATTGATTCTAAAAGCCCATCTTGTTGCGACCAGAATCGTTTCTTGTTTATGTGGCAAAGACGACAATGCCATAGAAAAGTTGAATCCATGTTACGCTTAGATTTCTTATTGCTAACATTATATATAGAACCATTGTTTGAATTAGGATCACACATATCAATTCAAAAAATACCATCTCTAGGAATAGCATTAAAATAAAAAAACATTATCCTTAGAAACCGAAATGCCAAAATCCGTAAAAACATGAATGAAACCATCATCCTTCAAACGAGAAAGTGAAACAACACCTCTAGTAATAGTAGGTGCGAAATGACAATTATTCAAAAAAATAACTAGTCCATTAGGAAGGATTAAATCATAGCTTCCTATCGCTTTGACTGGTGCACGATTCCCATTGCCAACGTACAGGTCCAAAGCGCCATGCTTCAACTTTCGACTTCCCCTAAGACCTTGCACATCATTACAAATGTGAGTCCCAGAACCTGTATCATATACCCAGGATTTATTATGAAAAGTATAGAGTTCTATAATGAAGATACCCGCTAGCCTTGCTCTTCTTCAACTCTGCCAGGTACACCAGACAGTTTCTCTTCCAGTGCCCTACCATTCCACAGTGATGGTAGGGTGCGTCCTTGGCTGGGTGCTCCTTTTTAGCAGGTGGGGGGACTTTAGGTTCGGGGGCGTAAGCAATCTTACCCTTGTCTTTCCCTTGTCCCTTGCCAAGTGCTTGCTGTTTCCCCTTGTTCTTTTTCTAGATTTTGCCTTGCTTGATAGCTAGGAAAACTGGAGCTTTCTTGGGCATACCTTTTTCTGCAAGTTTGAGCATATTATGCAGTTCATGTATGGTCTTGCCCATGTTGTGCATGTTGTAGTTTTGCACAAATTGTTCAAATTCCTTTGAAAGTGAGGCTAGTATCATGCTCACTCCAAGGATCTGAGGCATGGGGTATCCAAGCCGCTCCATCTGATCCAGATAGCCTTTCATTTTCATGATGTGGCTACTGACCGATTGTCCTTCCTCCTGCTTGCAAGCATGGAATGATCTGACAGTTTCAAATAATTTCCCTCTCAGCTTGCTGTTCGAACATAGTTCTTAGTTCGGTTATCATGTCAAATGCTGTGAGGTCCTCTAAATTCTTTTGAATTTCTGGGATCATGCTCGCAAGCATAAGACAGCGACTTCATTGTTCATTAAACCTACGAGTGTAGGCATTACGCATGCAAAGAAGTGGCATTTTCAGCAGGAGGCTCGGGTAAAGCTGTTCTAGATGGTAAAACTTTGTTCGGACTTGAGGACAATCCTCAAGTTTTGTACCATCCAAAAATTTGTTACCATTCAATCTCTTTCTCGAGAATTGATCTGATTGACGAGTTGTTGATGGTTTGAGTTGGAGTTGTCATCTACAAAAAAAAAAATCAAATTTTAGTATCATTCAATAATTAATCCTTTTTAAAATTAACTACCCAAGTTTTAAAAAAACAATTAATTTTGCGAAAAAGGCTAAGATCCTCATTGAGATTCCACCATCACATCAGTTGATCTGCTAGCAATGGTGGATTCAATAGGTAGGTAACGACGACCAATTGCAAATCAAGTGCAACTCTTAGATCCTTATGGGACCCATGGCACTAGTGAACAAGCATCTAGTGTCAAGCTGGCATGTTTAGTCCCATCCTTGCCTCGGGTCAAGGTCTCACCGCTTAACTCAATTAAGTCATCCAATTTGAATACGTGCGAAAATAAATCTAGGTCCCACGCATAGACAATAATCACCTTGGGTTACAATTCAACCTAGGTCCCACGGATAGGCAAAAAGTAATTGCAAGTGTTCTCAAGCGATTGGACGGCATGACTTAAATTTGTGACGGGTAAAATTTTTTGATGTGAATCAAAAAAGGTGTACGAAAAAGCATGCATTCATTCTTCGTAGCTGATTGGCTCCCGAACGGTCAAGTTTAATCACACAAGCTAACCACTTGTGAATGGCTAACCGTAATAAACTTAAAACTACTCAGATACCAATGCAATGAAGATCTGGAGAATATAGTGGATTCCCGGGTCGTTAAGTCCCACGGAGACTCAATGGTGTTTCAAAACTTTCAGATGATAGAATGATCACTAAGAATAGTGATCAGTAAAGATTTTGATGAATAATTACACTACTGATTGATTGGAATGGAATTGGATACGTAATTGATAAGCACAACAATCGATAAAACAACGTAAATACGACGCTTATAAACTACGAAACGCATAAAATAAAAAAAAGTGAGATCTAAAAATAAAAGACCTACAAATATGAAAATGACATTTTGAAATCCTAAAATAAAAGAAAATTATTAGAAAAGAAAATTATTTTATAACTATTTATTTAATTATTATTAATTAAAACTATTTTAAATTATTTAATAATACTCTAAAATATAAGAAAATACAAAATAAAGCTAGAAAAATGAAATTATGACTTAAGAAAATCTAAAATATTATAAAACTTATTTTAAAACTAAAAATATATTTTTTTTACACTTTTTATCTATTTATTACTAATTAATTATTATTTAAAATACACTTAAATAAAAGAAAATATAAAATTAACCTAGAAAAATAAAATTTTAACTTAGAAAAATCTAAAATATTATAAAACTAATTTTAAAACTGAAAAGATATTTTTATGTTTTTTAATTATTTATTACTAGTTATTTAATACTTTTAACTATTTAAAATTCTAATAAATACTAAACAGATTAGGAAAATTATGAAACTTTTCTAAAAATAACTTAAGGTGACAAAACTAAGAAAAATATAAAAACTAGATTTGCTTAGTAATAAGCTTAAAATAAAAATCAAAAGCTAATTCTAATTAAATAAACGCTATCACTATATTAAAATGATGTTTTGTGATTTTTAATTTTGAAAACTATTTAACTACTTAAATAAGAAACTTTTATGAAAACAAAAATTTTATAACTTGAAAATAAGCTGTTTTAGAAACTAAAAATCTCAACAGGGCCTTAATGAGGTTAATATGAGGAGATAAGCTCAAACAAGCTCACAAGCTGGAATAAAAGCTGAAATAAGATGTAACAAGCTACAAGCTACTCAAATGAAGCTAGAAAACACAAAAATACATACTGAAAAGCTACTGATAAGCAAATAAGCACTTATGATCTTATTGTTAACAGACAGAAATGGGACAAGGTTTAAGCTATATGAAACCCTAGCAAACAAGCTACAAAGTACAAAATTAAGCTTGGGACCTCAAGTCAGCTAGGAAAGCTTTCCAAAGAACCAAGTTACACAGGATTTGACCAACTAATAAGCTCTGTAGGAGCTTGTAAAAATGACTAGCTCAACTGTGCACAGGGCACCATTTTCAAACAAGGGTCCAAAAGAAGCTGAGTAAAAAGCACTAAATAAGCTGATTAAAAGTGAACTAATATATTTCTAATTAAGTTAAGCAACTAAACTTTAATATCCCAAAAGCTTTTAGGCTAAAACTTGGTATTAAACACACACTAAAATTCTAAAGTTTATTCAAAAACGACCAAACTGAAATTTTGACTTTTTATAAAAAACAAAGAAGTTGACTAAAATGAACTTTGAATCAATACTACTTCGATTATGTAATATTAAGTTATATTAAGACTAATTTAAGCTAGTTTAATAGGTTTTGAGCTAATATGATGAATTTGATAAGCTAACTCTAACAGTTAACTAGCAAGTGAGATTTAAAGATGATTTTGACTATTTCACAAATGAGGACCTGGTTTTCTTTGCTTCTTTGAACTACTAAGACCTAAAGAGACATGCACTAAACAAGAACAATGGCTAGAACAACCTTTATCACAATGAACCAAACACCCTTTTTAAAAGATCAAGAAGTTTTACACACTAAAAGCGGGTTTTTAGCTAAGACACCTAGTAATTAACTTGTATTAACTATGTTAAACAGATTTACACTAAAATTAACGGTCTCTAGCACTTATGCTATAAAATGCAAATTACAAGAAATTGCTTACAAAATGAGTCTAAGCTCAGGCGAGAACCAAGGACTTGTAAACACTTCCTATAGCTTCCCAAGAAGCACTAAACCAAGGCCATCCACAATCAACCTCGCTCCAGACTTCTTGATAACCTTCATCATGGACTTTTGATTTTTCAACTATTTATTTGGTATTTTTGGTATTTTGCTTTTAACTTCTAAACCGATTTTATTGTTTCTAATAGCTTTATTAAGCTATCTAGGAGCTTACATGAGCTATTTCGGTCAAAACAACAACTAAGAACAACATTCGAATCATATTGAGATTTTACTTGAAAATGCATACACTTGAAATAAAACGAAATTTGAAATTGAGTACTTAAAAGCAGATTCACATACACTTGAAAAGCTTAAGCAAAGTACTTGAAAGACTTAAATTACATCGAAAAGCTTAGAATAATAAAACGACTAAAGAAAATAAAATTACACTAGATATATCTTCCCATTGCTTCTCATCCTCCTTTATAGACTTTTAGGCTCTTGTCGACATATCCGAGACTTTCCCACTTCATCTTGACCATTGAATCTCTCGAATCATCATAACCATCCATTTGGATTTTGGCGCCAAAAGTCTCAAGGTGTTTGAGCCATTAATGAGCTTTGGAAGATTGTGAAGATGGAGGGGTTGGTATACAAGTGGAAAGACAGGTGGAAATGGTGGATAGAGCAAATCAAGGAAACCATGGTGGTAACTGGTTTGGCGGGATAGAGAGGTGAGGGATGAACAGTGCCTGGTTTTTGACTTATTTGACCGAGATTAATAATACGTTGGGGGGTTCACAATTGGTTATAGCAGGGCAAGAGGGGTCAAGGCTCAAGGTGTGAGGGTTGGGCTTGGATATGCAAGATGGGCCAGCTGGTTGTGGATTGGGTTTGATATTAGTACAAGGGTCCGTTTGGTATAGTATTAACACAAGGACTAGTTTTGCAAATTGACTAAAGATAAAGGATGAACACGCCTTTTCCAAAGATATCAAAAGGACCAAACTTGACAAACTTTAATAGTACAAGGACCACTTTTGCATAAAATTTCATTTTATAAATCCAAGGACTATTTTGACATTTTTCAAAGTTTAGGGACCTTTTCGCCATTTGACCAAAGAATCATTCAAGGACCATTTTAACAACTTAGAATATTTCAGGGACCTTGAATAATAAAACTCACATTTTTGAATTCGAGGACTAGATTTGACAACTTTTGAAACTGGGGACTAAAGCGCCAATTTTGCAAACTTGATATGTTTTTCATCCGATTTTGATATTTTGCATTTAAAACACATAAAACACTTGTTTGTGATATTTTCATCATTTTGATGCATTTCGAGTGTTTTCGGATGTTTTTGCGGTTTAGATGGTACAAAATGATGAGTATTTAGACACTCATCAATCCCCACACTAAGATATTGCTAGTCCCTAGCAATGTTTTAGATCTTTAATGGATTTTAAAGAACTCTTTACCAAAATCCATCACTTCGAGTAGCCAATTGTTTTGGTTCAAGTAAGAACCTTGGTACAATGATAACCAAATGATTTTGAGCAAATCATAAGTCAGAACGGATTTGATTTGTCTTTACCGAAGCCGTTTGCTTCGGACTAGCCAACTCTTAGATAAATTATCGTGGATTATCTTTGGTGAGCCGATTACCAATTATGGTTTTTCCATCGCCTTTACCACAAGCCATAAACTTGCGGGCTAGCCAACTTTTCACTAGTTAAAGATATGGTGGTGAACACCATACAATTTTGGGCAAATTGCAAGCCATAAACGGTTTGAGATATCTTTACCAAGAGCCATTTGCTCTGGATTAGCCAATCCTTATGTGGGTTAGACATGGCGGATGATTTCCATTTCTTGAGTAAGTGAAAACACTTACTCCAAAAAAAAAAAAATTGGCCAAAAGCGGGAATTGGGTGGAATAATTACATGATAAAATTCGTGAGAATCCCCACACTTAGAAATGAATATTGCCCTCAATATTCAAAGTACCAGCGGTTATGCCGAAACATAGAACGAAAAGGAAATACTACGGCCTTTATTTTATTTTTTATATACACATTTTTTTTTTTTTTTAGAGAAGAAAACTTATATACAATAGCGGGGGGCAACTCCCCCACACTAGGGTAGTAGAATAGTAGAAAGAAATCAGAAATATGGGTGAAAACCCATATAATGTGTGCTATTGTTTTTGATTCCCGAGTCGCTAGCTTGACTCGATCCCCGCATTCATTGGTTCATGGGAAAAGTTTGTAGATCCGGACAACCACGGGTGGAATGTCTCTCCAAAATAGTGCTTTAATCGATGACCATTTACTTTAAAATTTGGACCATCGGGTTGAGATAACTCAATGGTACCATAAGGATAAACCTTAGTGATGGTAAATGGACGGACCGGTAGGGACTTGAGCTTTCGAGAAAATTTTCAATCTTGAATTGAAAAGAAGGACTCGATCACCAACGTTGAAAATCACGGTTCTTGATTTTAGAGTCATGAATCTTCTTTGTCTTTTGTTTATAGATCAAAGAGTTCTCGTATGCTTGATCACGAGTTCATTTAATTCATTCATTTGAACTTTTACGTGATCACCGGTGTCTGAATATCGAAGTTTGCATGCTTCAAGGCCCGTATGCTTTGTGCTCAAGCTCAATCGGAAGATGACATGCTTTTCCGTACACAAGCTTGTATGGAGTACACCGATGGGTGTTTTATAAAATTGTCACGGAAGGCCCAGTCGTCATCCGTGTTATCCGACCGGGATGCAGTTTCGCCTCGTCCTTTCTAAAATTCTTTTAATACCACGGTTGGAGACTTCCACTTGCCCACTTGTTTGGGGTGGTATGCAATAGAGGCGGTGGGTTACACCATACTTTTGCATGACACGTTCAAATTGGTCATTGCGAAATGTGTACCACGATCATCGATTATAGCACGTGGAGTTCCAAACACAGCAAAAGGATTTTAAAACTTCACAACAACTCGGGCATCATTGGTAGGTAAAGCTTCGCTCAACCCATTTTGACAAATAGTCAATGACCACAAGTATGTATTTGTTTCCTCGAGATGATGGAAATGGCCCCATAAAGTCAATACCCGGATGTCAAATATCTCACACACTTGAATGGCGTTTTGTGGCATTTCATTTCTTTGAGAGATATTTCCGTGACGTTGACAAGCGACACATGCTTTGACAAATTCATGGGCATCCTTATAAATCGAGGGCCAATAAACCCGGAATGAAACACCTTTTGGCGATGTAGTTTGGACTATGATGGCCCCGGTGGGTCAAAGCATGGCAAGCTTTGAGAATGTCAAGAGCTTCGTCCATAAACACACCGTCGGATGACTTGATCCGCACATATTTTGAATAAGTAGGGGTCGTCCTAAGTAATGTTTAACATCCTTGAAGAATTTGTTCTTGTTGGGTCGACATCCCTTTCACTATGAAGTTACCCGCATGGTAATTTCAAGTCGAGAAACCATGGGGTAGTATAATTTCCACGAAAAGAAACCGCATTTAGTGTCTCGAGGAAATGTTTCATTTATTTCCTTTTCTCGAAAACATCTTGGTGAGGGTTTTCTAATCGGGACATATGATCGTGACGATTCTCGGCTCCTTTTTATCACGTATGATGATATCAAATTCACGGAGGATGAGAACCCAACGAGCAATCTCGGCTTTGCATCTTGTTTTGCAAAGAGATATTTGAGGCCGAGTGATCCGTATACACCACGATTTGGTCAAGATTAAGTATGGCGAAACTTCTCAAACGCATACACCACGGCTAATAGCTCTTTTACGTGGTGGTGTAATGGGTTTGAGCCTCGATCATAGTCTTACTTGCGTAGTGGATGGTGAAAATGCTTGGATCTCGTTGCCCTAGGACCTGCACCGATAGCAAAATCACTTGCATCGCACATGAGCTCAAAGGGTAAATCCCGATCGGGGCAACTAGAATGGGTGCCTCGAGAAGCTTTTTCTTTAATGTTTCAAAAGCTTGATGCACTCGGTGAGAAGATAAAAGAGCATCTTTTCAAGAAGATGGGTCATAGGTCAGGCGATTTTAGAAAAATCTTGTATAAATCTACGATAGAAACCGGCATGACCTAAAAACTCCTAATACCTTTAACGGTAGTAGGATGAGGCAATTTAGCAATAACATCGACTTTGCTCTATCAACCTCAATCCCATTTTTGAAATCTTATGGCCAAGGACTATGCCTTCTTTGACCATAAAGTGGCTCTTCTCCCGTTTAGACAAAGATTGGTGTCTTCACACCTTTGAAGCATTTTTCTAAATGGGAGACATGTTTGAAATGATTCCCAATGACCGAGAAGTCATCCATAAACACCTCCATTGTTTCCCGATCATTTTGTGGAAAATGGCCATCATACATCGTTGGAGCGTGCGGGAGCATTACATAGGCCAAAAGGCATACGTGCAGTAGGCAAAAGTTCCGTATGGTCGGTGAATGTGGTTCTCTTGATCCCGTGGATCAATGGGAATCTGAAAGTAACGGAGAAACCATCAAGGAAACAATAGTATTCGTTCCTGCTAATCTCTCAAGCATTTGGTCCATGAAGGGTGAGGAAAATGGTCTTTCGAGTGGCGTCATTCAACTTACGATAGTCAATGCAAACACGCCATCCGTAACCAATCGAGTTGGAATTAACTCGTTTTCTTCATTGTGACAACGATTATGCCACCCTTTTAGGAACACGTTGAATTGGGCTAACCCAAGGACTATCTCGAGATCGGGTAAATCAATCGCATCAAGAAGTTTGATAACCTCTGTTTGATAACATCATGGATTTTGGATTTACTCTTCTCGATGTTGAACTATTGGTTTGAAGTCATCCTCCATCAAGATTTTGTGAGTACAAAATTCGGGGTTGATACCCTTAATGTCGGAGAGTTTCAAGCAATTGCTTGCTTATGTGACTTTAAGACCTTTATGAGAGCGACTTTTCATCTTTACTCAAATCTCGAGCAATAATTACGGGTAATTTATCATCACCTTCAAGAAATGCATACTCGAGATGAGGTGGTAAGTCCTTAAGTTCGACTTCAGAAATTCTTGATTTTCTCAACCGACTTGACTTCCTTGTTATAAAGTTCGGCGGGAAGGAGTGGAGGAGAAGTGTCCTGATTTAACAACTTCTCAAGAAGAAGAATATCTCCTCGGGTTAATCTCATTGTTATTAACCTCATCCGAATTGAATCACTAGTGTGAGGGGTTAATGATGGATCATCATAAAGCAACTTCTCAATGAGAAGTATGTCCCCTCAATGTCAATTAGGCGTGATCAATTTCCCATGGAACATAATCACTAGCCAAGTATGCTTCAATCTCTTCCAAGATGAAGTCGCCTCAAACGGAGTGAGAGAAGGAGTAGAATTGGCTATGATAGGTTGAGAAGATGGTGGGATCCCCACTCACGGAATTATGAGAATAACCAAGAACTTCTTGAGAGTACTCTTGAAGCAACATCAATGATATCTATTCGGTTAACCGACTCGGAATCATAGTTTGCGAGTACCTCGAAGTTTGATCAAGGTTAAAGGTGATGACTTCATTACCAACACGTAATGTGATTTCTTGCTCAAATACATCAATGAGAGCACGGCCCGTTCTCGTGAATCCTCGACCAACAATGAGAGGAACCCGATGATCGGCATCAAAATCAACAACTACAAAGTCGGTGAAATGGAACTTTCCTACTTTCTAAATCGTCCTCGGCAATGCCAAGAGGACGGATATTGTACGATCTGCAAGCTCAAGAGTCATGCATGTAGGAGTAAGGTCCTAGGAGAAAGTTTCTTCCATCTTGAATAAGGCATCGATTGATGCTTGCACCAAGATCGGCTAAGGCAAAGCATTCAACCATTCACGGAAATACACAAGGTAAGAAATTTTCCGGGATCTCCAAGCTTTTTCGAAGCTTCTTCAAGATAACTCGCAGAAGCGAGTTCTCGTTAAGAGGAGTTTTGCCATTTCAAACGACTTTTCCTTGTTGCTTAACATGTGTTTGAGAGTTGATACAAACTTGGGCATCGGCATGATAGCATCCATAAAGCTTATGTCAAATGTAGTTCTTGGAAAATTTGAAAAATTTGTCCATTTGATGGTAGCTTTTTCGCGGAGCTTTTGCTCATTCAAACGTGATGGGTAAGGAATAGAAGATTTGGATTTGGGGTTTTCAACGGAGCTCTTGGAGGTTCAAAACAACTCTGGATTGGATTTGGGTTTCGGACAACTCGAGGTTGGACATTATTGGTACCTCCGTTATTAGCGGGAAGTTCCTTGTCCTTTGTTGCCTCGTGCTCACTTTCCACTACCTTCGGAGAGAAGAAGAAGAGGTAGTAGGAATAGCGGGTCCATTGTATGAAACACCACTACGGTTGTGATCGCCTTTGCATCGCCCCTCGGGTTAGCGATCGTGTTGCTCGGAAGTTTTCCGAGCCCAGGGTTGATCATTTAAAGACTTCTTTAATTTGATCGACCGACCAACAACCTGTTTGTCTCCTCTTGAGACTTCATGAATTGCTTTAAAAGCTCATCGGATGTTGATACAGGAGGAGGTGGCGGGATAATTTGAGGTCGTATGTTCGATTATAGCCAAAATTCCTTGATTAGGATTCATATTTCCACGAAATTGATTCCTCAATTGAAAGTGTTTTGATTAAGATTTCCTTGATGTTGGAAACCTTGATTTGGTCCGGATAGAAATTACCTTGGTTTTGATAACCTTGGTTCATTCTAGGTCGATTCGATTCAGGTTAGGATTACGGTTAAAACCGGTGGTGCACGATAAGTGTTAGCACGGTAGTTTGGTTCATTTGAGGACGGTATTGATTACCTCCACGATGTGAAGTACCGGCTAGAGCATTGGCTTCAAATGGACTACCATCGGTGGCGATCAGTTGTAGTATGCATGAGGCCACCACAAGTAACACAAACCTCAACTTTCTTCACTTCACCATGTGATGGTTTACGTGTGAAGGTCACTTTCTTTTGGTTAGCAAGAACCAAAGCTCGAACAATATCCGTGAGTTTGTCAATCTTAGCATCGGTGCTAGATGTACTCACGGAAGATGAAGTAGAAGGTCCGACGATTAGGCGAGGCGATATGTCTTTGCTCGGAAAGAGGCGGACACAGGACTTGTTTCAATGATTTGCAAGGCTTCTTTGGTGGTCTTGCTCAGAAATTACCTCCGCAGAGGCATTTAAAGAGTCTTGATTAGTGCGGTTCGGACCATTGTGAAAGTATCCATTTACATTAACTCGGTAAAACCATGATGCGGACACTATGCGGGCAACTCTTTATAACGATCCCATGCCTCCCGAATGATTCATCAAATCTTTGAGAGAATTTCATTATCTCATTCTTAAGACTTGTAGTTCGGGATGGAGGATAGAATTAGATTAACGAACTTGGTGACGAGATCTTCCCATGTCTCAATGGAGCGAGAGGTTGTTTCTCGAGCCAATTCGGGCTTGTCCTCAGAGAAAATGGGACAGAAGAAGCAATTGCTTCATGTGGGACATTCTTGTATTTGATGGTAGATGCAATCTTGTTAAACCATCGAATGTGTGCATGAGGATCATCCCGCTCAAACCATAGAATTGGCTTTGGGTTACAAGATTAAGAAACCGGTTTGAGCTCAAAGGTATCGGCCCGCGATGGTTTGGGACAACAATGGCATCTCCGTAACCCTCGATGGGTGCTGAGAAGCTCATTCATAGGCTTATCTTACGCCATTACTGACGGGGGGTGGTGGTGGTAGGCGTTCCTCGATCACGGTGAAGGAGCGAACGTCCTACGTCACGAGGAATATTTGCAAGCTCGAAAGTGGACTTGTAGAGCGGAAGAGCAGTGCGCATGCACTAAGTATAAAATCGGTTTTCAAAACAAATGCGAGGCAAAGCGACAAGTGAACTTAACCAATAATCACAAATAAAATGGCTTCTTTGAAAAGGTACACCAAATCACAAGGACACAAAGGCAAGTTTTAAATCATTGTTCGGGAACTTATTATGGTCACACCCCGGTTAGTAGGTGTCTTGCCTTGATTTGCGGTGGTTGATTTTATGTATATATTAAGTACCACCGAAAAGACGTGAGGTATAGATTTGTGCTAAGGGTTTAAAACTTTTGGACAATATTTTTGGTATCGTCTCGTTTAACCAAATCGTATCTCTTTAAGAATCACCTCAAAGAAAATACAAGATAGAAAACATTACGATTGTTTTGTTGTTTATATATATATTTTTGGTGTTGTTAACACTTTAGGAAAAGTGTTAATGAACTTTTGATTTATGATAACTTTACAAAAGCATTTACAAAGTGGGTATATGTGCAATGCGGATCGAGAATGGTTTAACACAGCTAAAGCCTCCCGTGGCGTAAAATTTGATTGGCTCCCGAGCGGTCAAGTTTAATCACACAAGCTAACCACTTGTGAATGGCTAACCGTAATAAAATTAAAGCCGCTCGGATACCAATGCAATGAAGATCTGGAGAATATAGTGGATTCCGGGTCGTTAAGTCCCCGGAGACTCAATGGTGTTTCAAAACATTCGGATGATAGAATGATCACTAAGGATAGTGATCGGTAAAGATTTTGATGAATAATTACACTCTTGATTGATTGGAATGGAATTGGATACGTAATTGATAAGCACAACAATCGGATAAAACAAGCGTAAATACGTGCGTTTATAAACTACGTAAGCGTACAAAATAAAAAAGTGAGATCTAAAAATAAAAGACCTACAAATATGAAAATGACATTTTGAAATCCTAAAATAAAGAAAATTATTAGAAAAAGAAAATTATTTTTATAACTATTTATTTAATTATTATTAATTAAAAACTATTTTAAACTATTTAATAATACTCTAAAATATAAGAAAATACAAAATAAAGCTAGAGAAATGAAATTATGACTTAAGAAAATCTAAAATATTATAAAACTTATTTTAAAACTAAAAATATATTTTTACACTTTTATCTATTTATTACTAATTAATTATTATTTAAAATACACTTAAATAAAAGAAA